>OX352773.1:102224679-102227179 GCA_947095535.1 Poecilobothrus nobilitatus
AATAACAATAACAATAACAATAACAATAACAATAACAATAACAATAACAATAACAATAACAATAACAATAACAATAACAATAACAATAACAATAACAATAACAATAACAATAACAATAACAATAACAATAACAATAACAATAACAATAACAATAACAATAACAATAACAATAACAATAACAATAACAATAACAATAACAATAACAATAACAATAACAATAACAATAACAATAACAATAACAATAACAATAACAATAACAATAACAATAACAATAACAATAACAATAACAATAACAATAACAATAACAATAACAATAACAATAACAATAACAATAACAATAACAATAACAATAACAATAACAATAACAATAACAATAACAATAACAATAACAATAACAATAACAATAACAATAACAATAACAATAACAATAACAATAACAATAACAATAACAATAACAATAACAATAACAATAACAATAACAATAACAATAACAATAACAATAACAATAACAATAACAATAACAATAACAATAACAATAACAATAACAATAACAATAACAATAACAATAACAATAACAATAACAATAACAATAACAATAACAATAACAATAACAATAACAATAACAATAACAATAACAATAACAATAACAATAACAATAACAATAACAATAACAATAACAATAACAATAACAATAACAATAACAATAACAATAACAATAACAATAACAATAACAATAACAATAACAATAACAATAACAATAACAATAACAATAACAATAACAATAACAATAACAATAACAATAACAATAACAATAACAATAACAATAACAATAACAATAACAATAACAATAACAATAACAATAACAATAACAATAACAATAACAATAACAATAACAATAACAATAACAATAACAATAACAATAACAATAACAATAACAATAACAATAACAATAACAATAACAATAACAATAACAATAACAATAACAATAACAATAACAATAACAATAACAATAACAATAACAATAACAATAACAATAACAATAACAATAACAATAACAATAACAATAACAATAACAATAACAATAACAATAACAATAACAATAACAATAACAATAACAATAACAATAACAATAACAATAACAATAACAATAACAATAACAATAACAATAACAATAACAATAACAATAACAATAACAATAACAATAACAATAACAATAACAATAACAATAACAATAACAATAACAATAACAATAACAATAACAATAACAATAACAATAACAATAACAATAACAATAACAATAACAATAACAATAACAATAACAATAACAATAACAATAACAATAACAATAACAATAACAATAACAATAACAATAACAATAACAATAACAATAACAATAACAATAACAATAACAATAACAATAACAATAACAATAACAATAACAATAACAATAACAATAACAATAACAATAACAATAACAATAACAATAACAATAACAATAACAATAACAATAACAATAACAATAACAATAACAATAACAATAACAAGAACAATAACAATAACAATAACAATAACAATAACAATAACAATAACAATAACAATAACAATAACAATAACAATAACAATAACAATAACAATAACAATAACAATAACAATAACAATAACAATAACAATAACAATAACAATAACAATAACAATAACAATAACAATAACAATAACAATAACAATAACAATAACAATAACAATAACAATAACAATAACAATAACAATAACAATAACAATAACAATAACAATAACAATAACAATAACAATAACAATAACAATAACAATAACAATAACAATAACAATAACAATAACAATAACAATAACAATAACAATAACAATAACAATAACAATAACAATAACAATAACAATAACAATAACAATAACAATAACAATAACAATAACAATAACAATAACAATAACAATAACAATAACAATAACAATAACAATAACAATAACAATAACAATAACAATAACAATAACAATAACAATAACAATAACAATAACAATAACAATAACAATAACAATAACAATAACAATAACAATAACAATAACAATAACAATAACAATAACAATAACAATAACAATAACAATAACAATAACAATAACAATAACAATAACAATAACAATAACAATAACAATAACAATAACAATAACAATAACAATAACAATAACAATAACAATAACAATAACAATAACAATAACAATAACAATAACAATAACAATAACAATAACAATAACAATAACAATAACAATAACAATAACAATAACAATAACAATAACAATAACAATAACAATAACAATAACAATAACAATAACAATAACAATAACAATAACAATAACAATAACAATAACAATAACAATAACAATAACAATAACAATAACAATAACAATAACAATAACAATAACAATAACAATAACAATAACAATAACAATAACAATAACAATAACAATAACAATA
>OX352773.1:102232179-102239679 GCA_947095535.1 Poecilobothrus nobilitatus
TTTACAAAGTTTATAATGATATGCCAGCTAATTTTGCGGAGTTTTATGTACCTAGTTTGGTTATGCCTTTACAGGACACCCTGGTTTCTGTGTCAACTTCATAATGGAATTAACAAAATTGATAAAATGTACAGTAAATGGGAAGATATGTTTGTTTCCATAGAAAATAAAATTAGTCAGACCTCAGCTTTAACCCCACCCGACACGCCCATTCATTGCCCATCTATACATGATGAAGTAAAAGCTGTCGATTTAAAAGAAAATGAAAAAACGTCCACTTCTGAAATTAGCAACCGCATATATACAAAAAATAGCAAATTAAACGGTGGAACTACAGATAGTGAAAATGGGGTTTACATGTTAAAAGGAGTACCATTTGGAAGTACACAGCAGCGTATAAAGAAAATCTTTTATGACAACTTTAGAATTCCCATCATAAGTGCAGAAAAAATAGTTCCGTAACAACTAGTAAAAAGGAAAAAATACAAATACGAGTGTTTCAAGATATCTATTTCACTTAAGTACGATTGGCTTTTCTTTGCGCACAATAACGATACTTTCTTCATTAATAATAACATCACTCTAAGTTGCTGGAAAAACAGGTATGTTAAGTTAAACAAAACTAAAAATTATAGTTTAATTTACATCTCTAAGAACTCTAGTAAACCTAAGTTAAAAAATAAATGCAAAAATGAAAGTAATACGAAAAAATTTCCTAATCCTTACAATTATAAGTTTAACAAGGATTCTTCCACCTCAACATAAACCTATCCAACACTTACACAAGCCTCTCTCAAACCTGTACTTTCAAAGAAAAACAAATCTGTAGACATACACAATTAAGTAATTATCTAAACACACATACAAACACACACAAACACACACAACACACACACAAACAAATTTATTGAACGGTATACATGACACTAGCTTAATTATATCTGAAAAACACACTTCTACTTCATCGGTAGTTGATAATGACACTAGCTAGACAAAAATCATTCGTCTACTTCACCAGAAGTAGATAATCCCAAACCATCTACCAGCAAAAATTATGATAACTTTATTTATTCACATACAATAATACCGGGTGCTTGCATAATATCATTGATAACATTAGTAATATTAAGTATAATAATAATAATAATAATAATAATACTAATACTAATAATAATATTAATAATAATAATAATATTAATAATACTAATAATAATAATAATAATAATAGTAATAATATTAATAATAATAATTATAATAATAATATTATTGATAATAATAATAATAATAACCATATTATTTATAATATTGACAGCACTGGTAATAATAATATCAATAGTAACAGCGATAGTAATACTAGTAGTATTAATGCTAGTAATATTAGCAATAATAACTTATCGCCTAATTTTACCAACCCTCTCATTCCTCCGAAAATTCATCTAACGCAGAATTCAATAGTTAATTGTGATAATGTATATGCATTATCTCGTTTCAGAGAGCCTAGTTTGCTCTATAATATTAGATTATATCTTGCTTATCTCTTCGATCAAGATAACCACGTTTGCATTGAAGGCAAAACGAAAACATTTTTAAAAGTACTCATTCAACAAGAGGGCCTCCCCTCTGACTATAAGGAACTAAGTAAATTATTTTATAAATATTATGAAATTGAAGGAATGTCTGCTGTTTCTGTCTGATGATAATATTTTTGTCTTGAGCGATTTTAACCGTCCATCTTTATCTTTTGTGATTGATGAACTGGATAATAAACTACTACCAGTTAACTTTTTAGATGAAATTCAGTTTAGTATTATAAGTACATTTTATGGAAATGATATACAACAAATAATACAACATCCTAATAGTAATGGTAGATGGTTAGACCTAGCTTTTTCAAATGCTTATGATGATATTGTGGTTCATGCTGTCAATGATACAGATAATCTTTTTACCAACTCACTCCATCATAATGCAATATCAATATAACTAACTCAAGCTAACCAACAATTTTCGAAGTCCTACAATAATGAAATTGTATATGACTTCCGTAACGCTAATTACGAAGGCATTAACAATGCCTTATCTAATATAAACTGATACGAACTGTTAATGCAGCGAGATTTAGATTTAGTAGTTCTGGATTTTCATACAATTTTATCATCTATAATTGATAATTACACGCCAAGGATACTAAAAAAAGATAAATTAATGGAACCTTGGCTAGATAGGGAACTCAGATCTTTACGTAATCGTAGAAATAAATTATATAAAGTTATTAAATCATCAGTTGATCCAAGCTCCGAAACTATTAATGAGTATAAAAAATTGGCTGATGAATTTAAAATAAAATGCATTGCATCGTACGATAATTACGTTCAAAATATTGGTAACTCCATGTTAAGTAACCCTAGAACATTTTTTGAATTTGTTAATACAAAACGTAAGTCGTCAGGTTACCCAAACTTAGATGGTAAAGTCTCATCCTGCCCTGATGAAATTTGCAATTTTTTTGCACACAAATTCCAAAACCTGTACCGTCAATCGCAAACAGGGCATGGAAACGTGAATTTCCAGACCTTAAATAACACTGTTCCTATCATTCAAAATTTAAACTTATCATTAGAAGATGTTTATTCAGAAATTAGTAGTTTAGATATTAAAAAAGGATCTGGTCCTGATCTTCTTCCACTTATTTTTTTACATAACTGTATTCATAATTTAACTGTCCCACTTACATTAATTTTTAACAGATCCCTTATGTCAGGTACTTTCCCACAATTTTGGAAAACCTCATACCTGATTCCGATTCACAAAAAAGGTGACAAAGCATTAATAGACAATTATAGAGGTATAGCAATTCAGTCGACTATACCCAAATTATTTGAAAAACTTGTTACTGATAAAATTACAACTATAATAGATCCTTATCTTAATCAAGAACAACATGGTTTTAGAAAAGGTCGTTCAACCACCACCAACCTGATGGTTTTCACATCAGATATATTATCTTCTATTGAAAAAGTTCTTCAGGTAGACGCAATATATACAGATTTTAGTAAAGCATTTGACCGAATAAATCATGATATACTAAAAGATAAACTGGCAAAGCTAGGATTCAGTGGCTCCATATTAAAATGGATTATGTCATATGTCACTAAAAGAGTACAATTTGTTAGATTTCAAGGTACTATATCTAAGCCCATTTCTCTCATCTTCTCATCTTCACTATAAATCAATGTTATCAAAAGCTAACAAAATGCTAGGTTTTATCAAAAGAAGAGCAAGAGAATTTAACAATATCTGGGTAACAATAACTTTATATTGCTCACTTGTACGCTCAGTTTTAGAATACGGTAGCATTATCTGGAATCCAGCCTTTCTTATTCATAGTACAAGAATTGAATCAATCCAGAAGCAGTTCCTCCTCTTTGCTTTAAGACATCTACATAATCCCAGAGACTTTCATAACCTTCCATCATACAATGAGAGGCTGCAGTTAGTCAATTTACTTAGTTTAAGTTCCCGTAGAATCTTACTATCTAACTGCTTTACATTTGATGTCTTATCCGTCAATTTTATTAAAGATAAAATCAAAGTCAACAATAATGTCAGGCTCACAAGATATACCAAATTCTTAATTGAAACAACACATAGAACTGAATATGGGAAAAACTAACCCACAAACAGGTGTTGCATATTATTTAATCGATTCGACAACATTTTCTGTGACACAATTTCAAAAAATGTTTACAAATCTAAATTACACAACATTCTTAAACAATCGTAAAACATTGACATAATTTATTTCTAAATGACATAATTTATTAACAAATATATTTCCTTTGTTTTGTTTTTTTTTTTTTTTTACATAATTAACTAACTATAAACTCAAAGTAATAAACATTTAGCATAAGTATTATGTAATAAAAAGAAGAAAACAAAAAAAAAAACCATATTAAAAGCATTGACTCATTTTACATACATAAAATAAAAATAACTTTTGTCTTTATTGTACCTATCATAATTAATTTAATTTTAACGAAGTACAAAAAATTTATTGTATCATCTTACATCTTTTTTTCTTAATAGTAAGACTAAGCTAAAGGCATAACTTAGCTTCTTTATATTGCTCTGAGTGATTCATAATTCATACATTATAATTTTTAAATGTATTTAAAAAAAAAAATGTAAAAAAAGAAAAAAAAGAGAAAAAACAAAAGAAAAAACTAAAAATAAATTGTAATTTTTTTTTGTAGTCTTAAGTCAGCAAAATAATGTACTTTTTTTTTTTGCATTGTATTGTGTAATATTAATTTTAAGTTTTACTTTAAGAATATTTGTAACGACCTTGCTTTGGTTCTAAATAAATAAATCGCCACCGTGTTGGACCTCTCCTCCACTCTGATGGCCTCAGGATTACCCTTTTCCTTTCTTCGGTATACCAATTGTCGCTCCTGTGCCAGGAGTGCAATTGGTATAACGCCGGCTAGCACATGGACAGCCGGCTCCGACACCATCCTGTAGGCTGAAGCAACCCTCAAGGCTGCTCTCCTCTGAGCTCGGGCCAGTCTCAGTCTGTACATCTTTGATCATGCATTTGGGCATGCGCCCAAACCTCAGATCCGTACAGCAAGACCGACATGACCGAGGACATTAGCAGCCTCCTAGTTCCAGCTTTAGGTCCACCCACGTTGGCCACTAATTTGCTCAGGGCCGCAATACCTCCTGCAGCCCTGTCCGACGTTGCCTTTATTTGCTCGAAGAAGCTGTGGCCATGATCTACAAGCACGCCAAGGTATTTCACCGCCGGTTTAGTCATAACGTCCAACTCCCCCACACGCAGAGGGAGTATGGTGTAGATCCTCTTTTTAGTTAGGACCACGATCTCCGTCTTGTTAAGAGCCAGCGACAGCCCATGCCCATCCATCCACGCACTGATGGTGCGCATCGCTTGGTTGAGCTTGAACTGCGCTAGCTCCACGCTCCGCGCCGCGATAAGTAGGGCCACGTCATCGGCATACCCGACAAGTACTGTCTCGTCGGGCATGCCCAGCCGCAACAGACCGTCGTACGACGCGTTCCAGAGATCGGGGCCAAGAACAGACCCCTGCGACGCGCCTGAGATTACAATCATACTCCTCGAACCCTCAAGTGTGTCGTACACAAGGGTTCGATCCGCCAGGTAGTCGTCCACCACCCGAAAGAGGTATCCCGGAACTCGGTAATCCTCCTCCAGTGCCCTAATGACGTCCACCCACCTGAGGGAGTTAAACGCATTTCTCACGTCAAGTGTCACGAACAGGACAATTCGAAGCGAGAAATGATTATGACTCCCCGCCCGATTTACGGCCTCCACCACCTCAGTGATGGCATCAACCATCGACCGACCCGACCTGAAGCCAAACTGCCGTGGCGATAGGCCTCCCACGTCCGCGATGGCGCACTGCCATGGCGACCTCAGCAACTTCTCCAAAACCTTTCCAGCCGTGTCTAACATACACAGCGGCCGGTAGTAAGAGGGAAGCTCCGGGTGCCCCTTCCCCTTGCCCACCAGCACAAGGCGTGCTACCTTCCAGCGTTTTGGGAAGACTCCCGCTGAAAGACACGCATTGTACATGTTCAGTATGAGGTTAGGGTTAACCCGGTAGACTCGCTTCCAATTTCAACCGGGAATCCATCCGGCCCAGGCTTCTTCCTTGGTTTGAAAGAGCTAGCAGGCGCTTCCAGTTCCTCCATGCGAAAGTAGACGATCTCATCCACATTATCAAAACTCCTCCGTATTCTTTCCGGGTGCACCAGAAAGAGCCCGCGAACTATATTGTCCATCGATGCAGCATCCATAAGGTTGGTACAACCTCGGGTCCCAAATTTTTGAGACACGATTTTGTAGCCCAAACCCCATGGGTCTGCAGCAATGTCCTCCCGCAGCTTTTTAAAACATTGAGCCTTGCTGCTACCAATAGCATGGCGAAGCCCCCTTTTTTTGGCCTTGTGATCTGCAGACCAACTGGCAGCCTCATCCCGGCTTCTGGCGCGAGTCGACAGGCGCCGAAGCCTAAGGCACTCCCTTCGAAGCTCCGCGATTTGACGAGTCCACCAGTATATAGGTCTCTTCCCATGCCGAGGCCTTCTGCGAAGAATGGAAGCCTCACAAGCCTCGCCAATCAGCCGTAAGGTAGAATCGACGATCATCTCGCAGTGGGCCCGACTCATCCGCTTGGTATTCATGGGTGCCACCACCTCCCACGAAACCGAACTGGCGAACCCAGCCTCATCAATTCCAGCCACGTTCCAGGAAGAGCGGCCAGGAGGCCTCGCCTGCCGCTGCTGACTTTCGCGGAACTCGAACCTAAATACCATATACTGGTGGTCGCTACCCGTATAATCCTCGATCACATGCCAGTCCGCAACACGAGAAGCAAGTCGCTCCGAAGCAAACGAGACATCTGGGATGGTTCCTGTGCAACCAGGACGTCTAAGGGTTGCGTGTTTCCGACGTTGACGACAAGGAGACCCGTCCTGGACGCCATCTCCAACACATACCCCCCTCTAGCATCAGGAATTGGCATTCCCCATTCCAGTGCCTTCCCGATGAAATCGCCGCCCACTACCACGCTACCAGCAACACCAAGGATCAAGTCCTCGAGATCGTCTAGTTTCATCAGGAACTTGCCAATGGGCTCGTTTGGGGTGAGGTAGACACTTATGAAAGTGATTTTCCTGCACCTAATCCAAATGAACCCGCGGCCGCGACCGTGCTCTCTCACTGGGATTCGCCCAGGATTTCGTATCCATATGGCCGCTGTGCCCGTCTCATCTGCATACCAGGGAGAAGGATGGTCATACCCATACTGCTCACCAATGAGCAACAGGTCGACCTCCTTCTCCGCAGCTAGCTGGCGAAGAAGGTCATTTGCAACCACGCTCCTATGTAAGTTTGCCTGCATTATCTGGACCATCGTGGAGCCTTTGCCTTCATTCATGCTGCCTTGAATACGGCGCATCTTCCCGTTCCCGACGCATGGGCCACACTGTCGCCTGTGGCTCCCATGCCAATGCAGAGAACACGGCTCTCCTTCTGGCTACAATCTTTTGCCTGGTGACCCTCTCCGCCGCACTTTCGGCAGAGACTGCTCCTGTCCGGCCCTTTGCAGTCCCACGCCATGTGACCATAGTCGAGGCACCTGAAGCATCGCCCTTCGTCTCCCGAACACCTTTTATATCTGTGCCCGACTCCTCCGGTTCCACACTGGCGCGGATTTCAGCCAGCACCTTCGCGTATGTCAGTCCTTCACTTGGCCTTATTAGGACTGCATCCGGTTTCACTCTTGGCCCCCGTCTACGTTTCTTTTTAGGCACAGTCTTAGTCACCACATATCTGACTCCCACTTGTTGTGGAGGCTGGATTTGCGTCGGCTGGGCTGATGCCTTCTTCTTCTTAGGTTGAACCTCCGTCCATACCGCCACACCTTTTTTCTTATCGGTTGAAGCACTAGTTTCAGC
>OX352773.1:102244679-102247179 GCA_947095535.1 Poecilobothrus nobilitatus
GAATAGATCCAACTTTTACCTTTCTCTGTTTAGAACAACACATCAAAAAAATAATTGCTTGTATAACTGTCTTAAAGCCTATAATGAACTGCCAGAACACGTGAAGTTAATTTTTAACCTTAATTTATTTAAACAAAAAATAAAATCAACCTTATTTAGCATATAACATCTTAAAAAGACTAGTAGAAATAGAAAAAAAAATGATTATAATAATAATAATAAATGTACTAATTACACTAATAAACAAACTAAAACACTAACTAATAAATAAACTAAAAACACCAAATAAGATTAAAAAAAAAAGAAAAAAAAAAAAGTGTGCATTAATGGAAACTATAATATTAATAGATGTAATCTCTTTTCTTGTTTGTTAAATAATTAATTAATTCATATTATAAAATTTATAAGACCATACAGCATTATGCTAAGGTCCTTGATTTATATAAAAAAAAGAAAAATTTATTGTCATTTACATTCAAATCGTGTAGATTTCATTTATATAATAAATAAAGAAAAAAAAAACAACAACAACAACAATAAAAACAACAAAAACAACAACAACAACAACAATAATAATAATAATAATAATAATAATAATAATAATAATAATAATAATAATAATAATAATAATAATAATAATAAGAATAATAATAATAATAATAATAATAATAATAATAATAATAATAATGATAATAATAATAATAAAAATAATAAATTTTTTTTTTTCCCCCAAGAGGGCAAATGCGTTTACGCACAATGTGCCGGACTCCCATCTGGATGCAGGTGGACTACTGGTTAAGCATTTTTTGAAATTGTGTCACAGAAAAGGTTGTCGAATCGATTAAATAATATGCAACAACTGTTTGTGGGTTCGTTTTTCCCATATTCAGTTCTATGTGTTGTTTCAATTAAGAATTTGGTATATCTTGTAGGCCTGACATTATTGTTGATTATCTTTAATAAAATCAACGTTAATCTTATTGGATATGACATCAAATGTAAAGCTGTTAGATAGTAAGATTCTACCGGAACTTAAACTAAGTAAATTGACTAACTGCAGCCTGTCATTGTATGATGGAAGGTTATGAAAGTCTCTGGGATTATGTAGATGTCTTAAAGCAAAGAGGAGGAACTGCTTCTGGATTGATTCAATTCTTGTACTATGAATAAGAAAGGCTGGATTCCAGATAATGCTACCGTATTCTAAAACTGAGCGTACAAGTGAGCAATATAAAGTTATTGTTACCCAGATATTGTTAAATTCTCTTGCTCTTCTTTTGATAAAACCTAGTATTTTGTTAGCTTTTGATAACATTGATTCATAGTGAAGATTATAATTCAGTTTGTTATCCAAAATCATTCCCAAAACTGTAATATGATCCACACATTCTAGGTTCCAGTTTTGTATGGAATAATTATGCATCAATTTGGATCTTTTCCGTGAAAAGGTCATAGTATAGCACTTACTAATGTTGAGATCTAGCATGTTGTCAGAGCACCATTTTTCTAAGCACTTCAATTTTGATTGAAGAAAACAGCAATCAGTATCATTCTTAATTACATGATAAATCTTAAGATCATTAGCATAAGTAAGGTGGGCAACGCCTGATAAGAAATTCGAAAGATCACTTATGTATATATTGAACAAAAGTGGTCCTAAGTGACTACCTTGGGGTACCCCACAGTAGACAGAAATAGGCTTAGATATAGTACCTTGAAATCTAACAAATTGTACCCTTTCAGTGACATATGACTTAATCTATTTTAATATGGAGCCACTGAATCCTAGCTTTGCCAGTTTATCTTTTAGTATATCATGATTTATTCGGTCAAATGCTTTACTAAAATCTGTATATATTGCGTCTACCTGAAGACTTTTTTCAATAGAAGGTAATATATCTGATGTGAAAACCATCAGGTTGGTGGTGGTTGAACGACCTTTTCTAAAACCATGTTGTTCTTGATTAAGATAAGGATCTATAATAGTTGTAACTTTATCAGTAACAAGTTTTTCAAATAATTTGGGTATAGACGACTGAATTGCTATACTTCTATAATTGTCTATTAATGCTTAGTCACCTTTTTTGTGAATCGGAATCAGGTATGAGGTTTTCCAAAATTGTAGGAAAGTACCTGACATAAGGGAACAGTTAAAAATTTATGTTAGTGGGACAGTTTAATTATGAATACAGTTATGTAAAAAAATAGGTGGAAGAAGATCAGGACCAGATCCCTTTTTAATATCTAAATTATTAATTTCTGAAAAAAGGGTGAAAAAAGGGTTTTCACGTCAGGGGTGACGAAGAGGGCTAACTGTCGCGAGTAGTAGTTACCTACTTCAGCCTTTCTCATGGTTTCTATTACCTCTTGAATAGCTCCTATAGTGGATCGTCCTCGCCGAAAGCCATACTGTCGTTCGGACAAGTCACCAGAACTCCTTATCGCCGAGATTAGGCGAGGCTGCACTAACTTATAATAATAATAATAACACCAACAACAA
>OX352773.1:102252179-102257179 GCA_947095535.1 Poecilobothrus nobilitatus
GGGATAGTCTTCCTATACCCTGGGCGGCGAAACGTCGACGTACAAGCAATGTTTAGTACAATTAGTCCCCTTTTGGCCGCCATGCCTGAGATATATTTCCCTCGAGAGTTTTTGTTGGACATTCCCCATTCAGTACTATGCGCATTGAATTCTCCAGCGACTATAGTTTTGCCTGACATTCGAAGGATCTGTTCCTCTAGTGCAACTATTTTAATTCTGAAGGTCTGGATCAGTTCATTCGGAGTAAAGTAGCAGCTGATTTATGTCACTCCTCCACTTTTGATCCATACGAAGCCTTCCCCACGTCCGTGTGCCTTCACCGTAATCCTTTCGGAATCCCGTACGTAGATCGCCGCAGTCCAAAGCTCATCGCGGTAGCAGTACGTAGATAATAAGTCTTTGTACTGCTCACTGATAACGAGCATATCTACATTGTGCTCGTGGACTAGCTAATAACAATAATAATAATAACAACAATAATAATAATAATAATAAAAATAGTAATAATAATAATAATAATAATAATGATAATAATAATAATAATAGCAACAACAACAACAATAACAACAACAAATTAATAATAATTATAATTATAATACTAATAACAACAACAATAATAGTAATAATAATAAAAATAAAAATAATAATTATAATAATAATAACAATAATAATAACTATAATAATAATAACAACAATAATAATAATAATAAAAATAGTAATATTAATAATAATAATAATGATAATAATAATAATAGCAACAACAACAACAATAACAATAACAAAAACAACAACAACAACAAAATAATAATAATTATAATTATAATACTAATAACAACAACAATAATAATAATAATAATAATAATAATAAGAAAAATAAAAATAATAATTATAATAATAATATTAATAACAATAATAATAATATTAATAATAATAATAATAATAATAATATTAATAATAATAATAATAATAATAATAATAATAATAATAATAATAATAATAATAATAATAATAATAATAATAATAATAATAATAAAAATAATAATAATAATAATAATAATAATAATACTAATAATAATAATAATAATAATAATAATAATAATAATAATAATAATAATAATAATAATAATAATAATAATAGTAATAATAATAATGATAATAATAATAATAACAACAACAATAACTTTTGTTTAACAATAACCTTTGAAAAATTTAAAATTATTAAAATTACTGAAATTAAATTAAACCAGTGAACTTCTTAATTAATTTTTTTTAATTTTCTTTCACCAAAAATTATTTAAAAGTGTAGTGTAAATTAAACTTAATTTTAAATTATATGGCTGCACTCCAATGGCGGCAAGATAAGTATTCTTAATTAATTATTTAACAACCACTTACAAATTTTATTTATATTTTTTTTTAAAGCATATTAATTTATCTACACATTAACCTTTTTGTTTTTTTTTTTTTTATTTTTGATTTATTCTTTTTTTTTTTCGAACTATATTAAATTTAAATAATTTTTAATTTTTTTTTTTTTGATTTAAATTATAATTTATAATTAAACGCGCTCGGTTGGTTTTGTTTACATTAATTTACTTTTCTTTTTATTTATTTCATTTTAATATCAGCTTGTTGTAAACAAAAAAATTATATGTCCATCTCTCTCCTACACGTATGATGGATGCTGGTGTTCTTCTTTGACTCTCAATTCGCTCAATTTTGTTTTTAAATATCACCATAGTAATTACCGTAACTTAATTGATTAATTTCTGGTGGTAAGTTTTGCTTTTGGTGAGTCTTTGGTTGTACCTGCGTTCAATAAAGTCACTTAAAAGTGTATGTTAAAAAGTGTTGAACGTTGTTATAAACCATTTGCTCACTCAAGGCAAAATATCGAAAAGTATTAATGTTGATATAAAGTATTGATATTGGCATTGATAGTAATTTATTTTAAAGTGTTGTCAAGTTCGGGTTATTTAAATCGTGCACTTTTACTTTTGATTTTAATTTTGAATAAATTTTAATTTTTAATTTTTAATTTAATTTCTAATTTTGACTTTAATTACAATTTCAACTCTGATTTCTTTTAATTTTGCGTTTGATTTTAATTTTAAACTAGATTTCAATTTTAATATTACTATTTATTATTATAAATTTTCTTCTATACTAAATTTTTTTTTTTTTTTCCATCAAAATTACCAATTTTAATGTTAATTTCTGTAACATACGCGGGTTGCAAACGAATTTTCATGCCGTCGATTGCCATCTTAGTTTAATTAAACCAGCAGTCTTAGCCCTTTGTAAAACACAAGTCAGTAACCACAATGATAACTTTAATGTTACCGGCTACTCACTTATATCACACTTCGTACCCAAAAGAGGTATCGCTGTCTATACAAAAAATGACAACGCTTTCAACGCAACCTTTCATTACATTTGGGTCAAAATTCTCGTTGAAAAGCAGGTCATACATTTCTGTTTTCTATACAGATCACCCAACTCAAATGAACAAGAAACTGCTATGGAAATTGAAAATCTATCGAACCAGATCAATGAAATTTTGGACGTATCTCCAGAAACTGAAATTGTTCTGGCGGGAGATTTCAACATCCATAACAGGGACTGGCTTCATTCTTCTAGCAACATCTCCCCGAGTCAAAACTCAATTGGGAAACAAGTTGATAATAATAATAATAATGATAATAATAATAATAACAACAACAACAACAATAATAATAATAATTATAATAATAATAATAATAACAACAATAATAATAATAAAAATAATAATAATAAAAATAATAATAATAATGACAATAATAATAATAATAACAACAACAATAACAACAGCAACAACAACAACAATAATAATTATAATAATAATAATAACAACAACATAATTATAATTATAATAATAATAACAACAATAATAATAATAATAAAAACAAGTAAATGTAACAGTAAGTCGATGCAACCGACTTATTATTACCCTACACCTGAATAATTCGAATTAAATTAAAAATCCATAAGTTTTTTTGGCAGCTGCTTGAATTTCTTCCCTTTTGTGGGTGCTTGAACTTCTTTCCTTTCGAATTTCAAAAACGTAAAAGAGGCATCCTCTAGGGATATGCTTGACACCTTTGTAAAAAATTTAAAGTTTCTATTTTTATTAATTTCGAAGATTGTTAGTCCTTGGGAGGTGTGTGTCAGGTACCCGAATTGCCACTCCAATTCATCGAATCCATCTCAGGAACATAAAAAACAGCATGCCAGAACACCATTGTACTAAATTTAAAGGTTCTACTTTTGTTGGTTTTAGAGATATGCTCGTCCGGAAGTATCCAAAATACGATCCCATGTTTCAAATTCTTTCAAATGTCGGTTTCTAATTTTACAGAAAAGGAAACATAACAGAACACCTTTGTACTAAAAATAAAAGTTCTATCTTTGTTGGTAGTGGAGATATACTCGTTTGCTCTGGGGCTCGTTCGGAAGCTACCAAAATCCAAATCTATGGACCAAATACTCTCAAATTTCAGAGACCTAAATCAAACGTGCAAGAACACCATTCTGCTACATTTAAAGGTTATATCTTAGTTGGTTTTGGAGATAATCTCATTTGCTCTGGTGCTTGTTTGGAATCTTCCAAAATCCAAACCCATGGACCAAATCCTCGTAAATTTCATAGACATAAATCGAACGGGAAGGAACATCATTGTACAAAATTTGAAGGTTCTATCTTTGTTGACTTTGGAGATAATCTCGTTTGCTCTGGGGCTCGTTCGGAAGCTTCCAAAATACAAACCCATGGACCAAATCCTCTCAAATTTCAGAGACCTAAATCAAATATGAAAGAACCCCATTCTGCCAAATTTAAAGGTTATATCTTTGTTGTTTTTGGAGATAATCTCATATGCTCTGGGGCTCGTTCGGAAGCTACCAAAATCCAAATCTATGGACTATATCCTTTTAAATTTCAGAGACATAAATCAAACGGGAAGGAACATCATTGTAAAAAATTTAATCGTTCTATCTTTGTTGGTTTTGGATAAATTCTCGTTTGCTCTGGGGCTCGTTCGGAAGCTTCCAATATATGAATCCATGGTTCAAATTCTTTCAAATGTCAGTTTCCAATTTTATAGAAAAGGAAACATAACACTCTTGTACTAAAAATAAATGTTCTATCTTTGTTGATTGTGGAGATATACGCGTTTGCTCTGGGGCTCGTTCGGAAGCTTCCACGATCCGAACCCATGAACCAAAGCCTCTCAAATTTCAGAGACTTAAATAAAACATGAAAGAACACCACTCTGCCAAATTTAGAGGTTATATCTTAGTTGGTTTTGGAGATAATCTCATTTGCTCTGATGCTCGTTCGGAAGCTTCCAAAATCCAAATCCATGGATCAAATCCTTTTAAATTTCAGAGACATAAATCGAAGGAACATCATTGTACAAAATTTAAAGCTTCTATCTTTGTTGATTTTGGAGAGAATCTCGTTTGCTCTGGGGCTCGTTCGGAAGCTTCCAAAATCCGAACCGATGGACCAAATCCTCTTAAATTTCAGAGACATTAATCAAATGGGAAGGAACATCAATGTACAAAATTTGAAGGTTCTATCTTTCTTCGTTTTGGAGATAATCTCGTTTGCTCCGGAATTATTCCGAAGCTTCCAGAATCTGACTTCATTGTACGATTTTGTCCAAATTCGAACTTAGCCTTCCTTTCATGATTAGTAACCTACTATATAAATTATAAATTATAAAATAAAAATAAAGATAGCTTCATTAGTTTTCGAGTTATCGTGCAAACGGACGAACGGAGGGTCGGATGGACATCTCGACTCAGGAGGTGATCCTGATTTAGAATATATATTTATGTCCATATCTAACGCGCTTCCTTTTGGTGGTTACAAACACCATACCAAAGTTAATATACCCTATACTTTAGGTGTAGGGTATAAAAATAATAATAATAATAACAATTATAATAATAATAAC
>OX352773.1:102262179-102267179 GCA_947095535.1 Poecilobothrus nobilitatus
ACCAAGAGCATTCGTGTCCGCTTAGGAACTGCGTGAGGTAGTAGTTTACCTCCCAATGCTTACGACTAACCCACTTTTTTATCTGTGGCAGAAGCCGAGCGGTCCATCGTCCCTTAGGTTCGACGTCCCAGAGCTCTTGCCATTTGTTCATGGTGCGGCTTCTCTCTTCCGTGGCCGCTCTCTCACGGCCAATCTCCGTTCTTCTCCTGTAGATATTTGTTCTTTGTAACGCCAGCAATACGACGGGTATAACTCCAGCAATTACTAGCACCGCTGATTCAGAGACTGTTTGGTAGGAACGGGCGACCCGGAGAGCAGAAGCTAGCCGTTTTCTGTACAACGCAAATCGCATTCGATCGCCCCAGACCTCCGCACCATATGACAGCGCCGACTGCATGGTATTCTTTAGGAGTCGTCGCTTACTGGAGGAAGGCCTATGAGTATTAGCCATTATTTTACTCAAGTTCACAACCATGGACTCCGATGTCAGCCATCCTTCGCAAGTGCTGCCCGAAGGTGAGTGTTATGTCGATCATCACTCCCAGGTATTTAGCAGCAGGTTTCTACACCCCTACCATAAACGGTAGAATGGTGTCGATCCTCTTTTTGGTTAGAATAACAATTTCCGTTTTGGCAAGTGCTGAAGCTAGCCCTCGACCAGACATCCATGTACTTATTCTCCACATCTCTAAATTTAATTGTAGCTGCACCAAGTCGGTGTTGCGGGCGGCTATCAGCACTGCAACATAGTCCGCATAGGCGTTCAAGCTCACTCCATCTGGCATTTCTAATCGCAGGAACTCATCGTATGTCGCATTCCAGAGGTCAGGTCCTGATTGACCCTTGAGCTGCCCCTTCCATGACCGTCTTAATGCATTAGCCGTCCTCTGTTTCATACACGAGCGATCTGTCTAGCAGGTAGTCCCGGATAACTCTCATTAGGTATTCTGGAACTCTGAACGCCTTTAATGCCTCTAACATATCCACCCACCTTGCAGAATTGAACGCGCTTTTCACGTCAAGGGTGACGAAGAGGACTAACTGTCGCGAGTAGTGCTTACTTTCTTCAGCATTTCTCACGGTTTCTATTACCTCTTTGATAGCTCTTATAGTGGAGCGTCCTCGCCGGAAGCCATACTGTCGTTCGGACAAGTCACCAGCACTCCTTATCGCCGAGATTAGGCGAGGCTGTACTAAATTCACCAGCACCTTGCTTGCAATGTCCAGCATGCACAGTGGACGACTTGCCGATGGAGCCATTACGTTACCTTTGCTAATCAGCGCAAGGTGGGCAGTTTTCCACCGTTTACAGAAGATTTCGGTAATCTGTCAACGGTGCAGTCAGGTCTTGCACGGTACGGATGTCAGGAGGTCAGGTCTTGCACGGTACGGAGCTTTCAGGGCTTCTGGGGGTATCTCATCGGGTGCGGCAGCTTAGCGGTTACGTAAAGAGTTCACTGCAACTCCCAGCTCCTCGACAGTAAAGAGGGGAATATCACCTCTTTCTATTTCAGGGATCTCTTCACGAAGTGAGTGTGATAGGAAAAGTGCATCAACCATCCGTGTAATCGTCTCCGCACTCACGCAGCTCGGTGCAGACCCCAACCTAAGCTTCTTTGTGACTATTTTATAGCCAAGGTCCCACGGGTCAGCGTTCACCTCCTTCCCTACCATCTCCATTGGAAAACCTTCCTTCGATTAATGGTGTACTTGAGCATATAGTGTTTGCCTCCTGACGATTCCGCGCCCTTTGTGCTCTCCTTCTAAGCCGAAGGCACAGTTCTCTGAGATCAGCAATCTTCTCGGTCCACCAGTACACCGGACGTCGACGTGGTCCCGGTCTGTGCCGGGGCATGGACAACTAACAGGCGCTGCGAATAAGACCCATTGTTTCTTCCACAACAGCTTCTGCCTGTTTCCGGGCTTTGCGATTAGTTGGGTGTTCTACTATAAACCGGGCGTCTCGAAGTATTGAGGAAAATCTAGCTACATCAAGCCTTGCGACGATTCACCGCCCTAGCTCTTGTCCAGCACTCCGGTATGGGTCTCACCTCTCCCGAACGCAGAAAGTAATCTACTGGTGATCACTTCCGGTGATCATAGTCTACCAGTACTCTCCAATCCTCCACTAGTGAGGCGAGATCCTCCGTCGCGAAGGAGATGTCGGGGATAGTCTCCCTATACTCTGGGCGCCGAAATGTCCACGTACAACTAGTGTTTAGTGCAATTAGTTCCCTTCTGGCCGCTATGTCCGAGATATATTTCCCTCAAGAGTTGGTCTTGGACATTCCCCATTCAGTACTATGCGTATTGAAGTCTCCAGCGAATATAATTTGTCGAGGCCTTCCCTACGCCCGTGTGCCTTCACCGTAATCCTTCAGGAATCCCGTACCCAGATTGCCGCAATCCCAAGCTCATCGTGGTACCAGTACATAGATATTAGGTCCCTATACTGGTCACTGATAACGAGCAGGTGGACATTGTGCTCTCCTAGCTGGTGCAGGAGAGAGTCTGCCGTCTTGCTCCGATTAAATTTCGCTTGCATAATCCGGATCACCTTATAAGTAATTGAGTGCTCTCTAAAGCGTTCCAAAACACCTCGCATCTCTTAGACCCAAGGATATGGTTTACGCTACCAGAATTGTGGCCCTTCTCAACGCACAGAAAGCATTGTTCAGGGGATGTACACACCTTCACCTTGCGGTCTGGCCCGCCACATCAGAAGCATAGCATACTTCTATCAGGGCCTTTGCATATCCCAGCCGGGTGACTGTACCCAAGGCACAGTCACAGGCACAGGCACAGTGTATATAAGGCACTTACTTCGTTGCGCTTGCCCTCTGCCTGACTCTGCAGCTGACGAATCCCACTTTTATATGCTGGGTTTTTTTAGGTTGTTTCGCGCCCTTTGTTCATATGGTCACTATTGCCATTTTTTGTGCCCTTCTGTTAGAGTCGATTACCGAGACTTTGAAACTCGCGGTCCAACCGCCCAAAACTTCTTTTATGGCATTACTCACCTCCTCCTAGGTGGTGAGGTCATCAAGATCTCTAATCTCCACCGTTTCCTTTGGTTCTAAGCTGCACACGCATGCGTTCTCCCCCAGTATAGCTTTGAGGTACTCGCCAAATACAGCTTTACCTCCTGTACCGGCCCCTAGTTCCACTAGGACGTGTCCGACTCTTACCTCTGTCCCCGTGCTCTCAGGGTTAACTTCCTTCCTGGTAATGCGTAATACTTCAGCATAAGATTTGCCTTGGGCTGGTTTAATCAGGATTGCCTCCCGACGAAGTCTTTTCTTTCGTGCTCCTTTATTATACCCTACACCAAAAGTATAGGGTATATTAACTTTGGTATGGTGTTCGTAACCACCAAAAGGAAGCGAGTTAGATATGGACATAAATATATATTCTAAATCAGGATCACCTCCTGAGTCGATTTAACGATGTCCTTCCGTCCGTCCGGTCGCACGATAACTCAAAAACTAATAAAGCTATCTTGATGAAATTTATATAGTAGGTTACTAATTACGAGAGGAAGGCTAAGTTCGAATCTGGACAAAATCGGTCCATGGGTTCGCATTCGGAGCAAACGAGATTAACTCCAAAACCAACAAAGATAGAACCTTTAAATTTTTTACGCTGATGTTCCTTCCCGGTCGATTTATGTCGCTGAAATTTAAGAGGATTTGGATTTTGGAAGCTTCCGAACGAGCACCAGAGCAAATGAGATTATCTCCAAACCCAATAAAGATATAACCTTTAAATTTTGTACAGTGATGTTCCTTCCCGTTCGATTTATGTCTCTAAAATTTGAGAGGATTTGGTCCATGGCTTCGGATTTTGGAAGCTTCCGAACGAGCCCCAGAGCAAACGAGGTTATCTCCAAAATTAACAATGATAGAACCTTCAAATTTTGTAGAATGATGTTCCTTCCCGTTCGACTTATGTCTTTGAAATGTAAGAGAATATGGTCCATGGGTTTGCATTTTGGAAGCTTCCGAACGAGCCCCAGAGCAAATGAGATTATCTCCAAAAAAAAAAAGGTATAACCTTTAAATTCGGAAGAATGATGTTCTTGCATCTTTGATTTAGGTCTCTGAAATTTGAGAGGATTTTCTCCTTGGGTTCGGATTTTGGAAGCTTCCGAACGAGCCTCAGGGCAAATGATATTATCTTCAAAAGCAAAAAAGGTATAACCTTTAAATTAGGCAGAATGGTGTTCCTTCATGTTTGATTTATGTTTCTGAAATTTGTGAGGATTTGGTCCATGGGTTCAAATCTTGGAAGCTTCCGGACGAGCCCCAGAGCAAACGAGTATATCTCCACAACCAACAAAGATAGAACTTTTATTTTTAGTACAAAGGTGTTCTGTTATGTTTCCTTTTCTATAAAATTGGAAACTGACATTTGAAAGAATTTGAACCATGGGTTCGTATTTTGGAAACTTCTGGACGAGCACAAGAGCAACGACCATATCTCCAGAACCTTTAAATTTAGTACAATGGTGTTCTGGCATGTTTTCTTTATGTTCCTGAGATGGATTCGATGAATTGGACTGGCAATTCGGGTACCTGACACACACCTCCCAAGGACTAAAAATCTTCGAAATTAATAAAAATAGAAACTTAAAATTTTTTACAAAGGTTTCAAGCATATCCCAAGAGGATACTTCTTTTACGTTCCTGAAATTCGAATTGAATAAGACAGAAAAGGGGAGAAGTTCAAGCAGCTGCCAAAAAACTTATGGATTTTTATTTTAATTCGAATTATTCAGGTGTAGGGTATTAATAAGTCGCTTGCATCGACTTACTGTTACATTTACTTGTTAGTACTAGTTTTCCCCCCGACTCCAGCGGTGACATTCTCCATGACTTTACTCCTGGCTTTTTTCTTCCTCTCTTTCATCTTTTTTCTTGGAACGACCTTGAACCAAGTACTGGGTGTCTCCTGCAGCTTTTCAAATTCCTTCTTCTTATCCTTCTCCTGCTCTCTATCCT
>OX352773.1:102276807-102412174 GCA_947095535.1 Poecilobothrus nobilitatus
TTATTCGCAGAATATGTAAAGCCTCATAAATTAGAAAATGATGAAGTGGAAAATATTTTTAGTGTAAAATCTTTTAATAATAAAATAGAAATTACACAAGCAGAACATGAAATGGAAACATGGTGTTGGAAAATATGATAGAAAAGATTTTGAATGAAACCGGGGAATTCCAAGAAAAGGATTCTGGATGGAGTTTGGGTTATATCAGTTAGAAATAAATATAAATGAATAAAAAATTTTAAAAGGTTCGCAATATATTAAATTACCAAAGCAAATTGAAGAGAAAAAGCATACATTAATATAAAAATAGAGATGTATATTGCTTCAAGTGGTGTTTAATATCAGCAATACAAAACAGAGCAAACTATAAATCCTCAGAGATGTTAAAATTATGCTATTGATAATATAGAAGCACAAACAATAATTTTAAATAATGCAAAAGTGGCACAATTTGAGTTTGGTTATATAGAATTTCCACTTCATCATAATAATATAAAAGAATTTGAAAGAATGAATTCGGAAATAAGCACCACTATATATGGATATGAAAAAGGTTTCAAAATTCTATAAAAATAATTGGACCTTACTACCCATACAAAGGAAGTAAAAAATCATCATATTAAAATGCTTTTAATTACAGAAAAAGAAAAGTCGCAATACGTTTGGGTTAAAAATTTGTCGAGATTAGTGCAAAATCAACTTTCTAAATACGGGCACAGGAATTATTTTTGTCGAACATGTTTATGTGGCTTAAATTTTAGATTCTTGTAGGTTTATGCAATCCAGTCTTGAATCATTGACAAAACATTTAGGTAGAGAAAAGTTAGAAACCATTAGGACACATTTTCAAAGCAATGAAAAATTAGAATTGTTAATTCGAAAGGGTGTTTTTCCTTATGATTATATAGATTCAATAGAAAAGCTAAACGAAATTTAATTACCCCCACAAGAAGTCTTCAAAAATCAGATGACTGAACTTTATGATCAGATGAAGATTATCTTCATGCTAAAAAAGTTTGGGATATCTTTCAATGTCAAACTTTAAAAAAATATTTGAACCTCTACTTAAAAACTGACGTTTTTTTACTAACAGCCGTTTTTGAAAATTTTAGGGAAATTTGCATCAACATTTATAATTTAGATCCAGCTGAATATTTTACTTTACCAGGTCTTATATGGGATGCTATATTGAAATATACTAAAATAGAATTAGAATTGTTTGACGGTATTAATATGATTAATTTTTTTAAGCAAAGTATTCGTGGAGGTATTAGCCAATATTCAAAAAGATATGCTAAATGAAATAATAAACATGTAAGAGATCAATATAACCCTACAGAATCATCTGAATATATAATATATTTAGATTCAAATAATTTATATGGGTGGGCCATGTTACAACTACTTCCGTACGCTTCTTTTAAGTTATTTAAATATAGAGCTTTAGAACGAATTCTTTTGAAATTATTTTTCAATAGAATTCGTTGCTAAATTATTGAAATTATTTTCATTTCGTTGAAATTATTTTCAAATTATTGAATAGTGCTGAATAGTGTGAATAGTTAAAATAGCCGATTCTTCAGAGAATAGACGTATCATTGATTATGAAACCAAATTTCCATAGTATTGCAATATTCAATGAAAATCTTTCTACAGTTCAGTTAAATACGCTGAAAGTGTTATATGATAAGCCAATATACTTGGCTTTCACAGTCCTAGAGCTCTCTAAATTGCATATGTATAAGTTTCACTATGGCTATATGAAACCAAAGTATAATTTAAATATTGAATTGAATTACATGGATACTGATAGTTTTATATATAATATAAAGACTGAAGATTTCTATGAAGATATAAAATCAGATGTGATTGAAACTGATCAAACAAAACTAATTTTTGATAGATCTGATCATTATCTCAATAATGTTTACAGTTTACCGCTTGTAAATAAAAAAATGATCGGTTTATTTAAAGATGAAAGTAATAGACAAATTGTGAAAGAATTTATAGGACTTAAATCAAAAATGTGTTTTGGCTAATAAAATTATAAAAAAAAGTAAAGGTACAAAAATAAGCTGCTGTAAAAAAATTAACTATAAATGTCTACAGGAAATGTTAATTTTGAAAATATTATTTTATATGGTAAAATTAATATTTTTAATTCTAAATTACTTACTATATATACACAGTCATTATATAAAATTGCTTTAAGTTCTTTAGATGATAAGAGATATGTAGTCAATAATAACATTAAGACTCTAACTTGGTGTCATTATTCTATTCAAAATAATGAGAATTATATGGATATATAATAATGTTTACAAATAAAATCCAACTCAAGATAAAAATTTGATAAATCTTGTAGATATCTGTAACAAGTTTTACTAAACAAATTTAAAAATAAAATATTAAAACAATATGAAATTAAAAAAAATAAAGAAATTTTATTTAGCAATAATTTTACAATTATGGTAAGTTTTTGTAAAATGACATTTCCCATTCTCGTTGATTCGGTCCTAGAGGTCCGATTCAGTCCTCCGTTTTTTGTGTTAAAGCGCCTTATTCACTTGAGGAGTTAAATGAAAATGCTAAACAACAAAACAAATACAATAACTCAGAAATTAAAAATATCTTAAATGCATATTTTGCTTCATTTGATATCATTTACGTAAAAGGGTCTAAGAAAAAGGAATTCTTAGATAAATTTGTTTCAAGATCGGTAGAAGTTATCAATTTGAATAATAAAATTCCATCTCTTCAAAAAATAAGGAATTTCACAACTATTTGCCGTCAACATAAAGAAAATCATTTAAGATGTGCTGTAAAAAATTATATGGACTTATATATGTATTTAATAAAAAATAATTGCTTTTAAAAAATGTTTGTTTAATTTATTGTGGACCAATATATTTTTTCTGACAGAAATATAGGTATTTCATAAAATAGCTTGGAATAGTTTCACTGAGCTATGTGTAAATTCATAGGAATGTCCTGTTCCAATCTTAGTTTGTTCTTTTCAATACATCTCTCAATATATTCTAATAAGTATTCTCGTACATTCAAATCAGCTCCATTGTTATATGACATTACTGCTTGTATAAAATCTAACATAAGACAAAAGCGGGTGTATTCATCTTGATTCAATGTAAGTTTTTTAATATGTCCAGAATGATTAAATTTTAGCGGAAATTCTTTTGAATGATCCAACACGTATTACATCATCAAGCTCGACGTGTTTAGATCATGTTTCTTGGAGATCAAAGAAAAATTTAAATGTGCTTACTGAAATTTTTATTAGTGAGATTCATATATCTGATCATTCTTTAGTAAATATATACATTTTTGATTCATTCGCTAATAATGTACCTAAAGAAAAAGTAAATTCAGATATTAAACGTATAAATTTCGATATTTTTAATTCGTTTTTAAAAAATGAACTATGGAATGAAGTTTATTGTACAACCGATGTGTCTAAAGCATTTCATATTTTTACTGACATATAATTGAAATTCTTGTCTATTTATTTAATTCAAGTATTTATTCTGGTAAATTTCCTGAAAATTTCAAAATTGTTGTCGTTCTACCTTTATTTAAAAAAGGTGATTCACTCTCAGTGAACAATTATAGACCTATCTCCCTCCTTTCTACATTTTCAAAAATTTTTGAGAAGTCTATAAAACAAAAATTGTTAGGGTACCTAAATAATCTAAACTATTTTAGTAGCTATCAATTTGGGTTTTTGCAAAATAAGTCTACCGAAGGCGCTTTGCTCAAATTCTGTGCGGAGATATATGATGCTTTAAATGCAGGTAAATCCTGCTCAGCTTTATTTATAGACATTACTAAAGCATTTGAACTTAATAATGTATTTTGCAGTAAGGCTGCTATAAATTGTGGAATACCCCAAGGGTAAGTTCTTGGTCCCATTATTTTTCTTATTTATATTAACTCGCTTTTCCTGCAAGAATTTAAATGTAAATCCACATCATTAGCAGATGATACAGCATTTACATATGCTACATGAAGTCATAATGAAACTGCTGAACATATTTATCACGATTTAAATAGTCTTCTATAGTTCGTCAAAAGTTTGTTTAATGTTTTACTATGCACTGTACCATTCCAAACTCCAATATAGGATTACGTGCTGGGGTGGTGCTTATTATAACAAAATACGGAGGCTCGTTGCCTCGAAAAAACTAGCTGTAAGAGTAATATATAAAAGAAATAAATATACACATACCCAAAATATTTTTGTTAGTTCTGGTATTATTTCTGTCAGAAATTTGTTTTACTACAAAACTTTAAAGGTTTTTTTTTTAGATCTGGTTACCTAATTGCTAGAGGTACTATTCACTATAATTTGTTTTATCTATTTGTTTGCTTGTACATAGTTAAATTAACTTTTAATATTATTTAATTAAACTGAAGTTTTAAATAGATTCTAATTTACTTGTACTTTTATTTTTTAGCACATTTCCAAAAAAATTTTGAAAAAATGTGCTTATTAGTTTTACTCTGTCCGTCCGTCCGTCCGTCCGTCTGTTCACAAAACTTTTACACCGTTAAAGATAGAGAAAAAAAATTTTAACAATAGGTAGGTCTCATAAAAAAAATAATTTTGTGGAACAACTTTTTCATGTAGCCCCCCCCCCATTACGGAGCTACAGCCCCTCAAACTTTGAAAAATCCCTATTTTTAAATGCATATATCTTATGTTCTGCTTAAGATTTTTTCAATCTGAAGACGTCATTCGACAGGTATTTTTTTTAGCTTTGTAAATTAATATCAAAATTATACAATTTTTTTAAATTTAGTATTTAAATTTACCGTTATGTGAAAACCAAATTTTGCATGATTTTTCTACTTTCATAACTGCGGCACGCTTCTAGATAGAGGCTTGAAATTTTGAGGCAAGAAAGAACTTTTAGAATTAGTATAAGTTTGCTCAGAAAATTTTTTCGGACCACCCCCTGTTTATGAGCTATTAAGGCTTAAAAATTTGCTATTTTTAAACAACTGTAACTTAGGAACCTGTACACATTTTACTTCTGCAAGATATAAAAATTAAAGCTACAATAATATATTTTTACGTGTGTTAAAGGTTTATTTAAGTTGTAAAGGGTTCCAAAGTTGCAGCTCTTCAAAATTGCGAAAAAGCCCCATTTTCAGATGTATATATCTCGGGCTCTGCGTAATAGTTTTGCAATCTAAAACCGCCAGAAGATCGAAAATTTTATTATCTATATAAAATAATATCAAAATTATGTAATATTTTGTAATTTACTATTTAAATTTACCGTTATGTGAAAACCACATTTTGCATGAAATTTCTTTTTTCATAACTCCGGCACCCCTTTAGATAAGAATCTGAAATTTTGAGACAAGAAAGAACTTTTAGAATTAGTATAAGTTTCCTCAGAAAATTTTTTGGTAGCACCCCCTCTTTAAGAGTTATTACGCCTCAAAAATTGAAAATTTGCTATATTTAGACACCTGTAACTTAGGCACCTGTACAAATTTTTCTTCGGCAAGACATGAAAATTAAAGGTTCAATAATATATTTTTACGTGTGTTAACGGCTTTTTTTAGTTATATAGGATTCCGGACTTACGGCCCCTCAAAATTTCAAAAATGTCCTGTTTTCACATTTTTTCTTATTACATGAAATTTTCAAATTTTTGTGTAAGTCACACTTCTAAACAGTTTGTATTGAGTTTTGGAAATGTGCGCTTTTAAAAACCGTTGGTTTACATTCTACCTTGTTTTTATGTTGTAATTAATTTTGTAGATCTTTCGACATTTACTTCTATAGTAATAGATTTATCTTAACTATTTTTTTTTTTATTTCTTTTTTATTTAATAATACATAGTAATTTTTTAGTTCTAAGTCTCAATTTTATAAGAATTTAAAATATGAAATAAAAATAATGGAATAAAAAAAAAATATTTTGCTTGGCTTTTTTTAAAATCGTGGTAATATGCATACCATTCCAAATAATTCATCTCGTAAATAACTTTGTCATGTCGTTGGAAAATTATTGGTGTGGTAAAATTTTCAATATTAAACCCAATAAAATTTTCAATATTAAACCCAATTTTAATTTTAATTGTCTGATTTTTATCCAAACAATAGATATAACTTAATAAAAGATTTTGAGCTGGTTCATCTTGCGTTGATTTTTCAGATACTACTGAATTTGTGGCTTGCTCCATCTGGTCTTTTTTGTTAAATTGGCGAATTCTATTTTAGAGTTTGGTATTTATAGTTTTTGCCAACATTTTTCGAAATTGTTCGAAACATTCTTTCTATTTTTCTGTCATTTTGGAGTAGGGATGATCTGTTGAATAAATCAAGAAAATATTTCATGCTTTTACAGGAACTTTGCATCCATAGATATATACAAGTATACTGTCCGCAAAAAGATGTTAGATTACTTTATAAACATTTATTATTAAAAACAAAACATTTCGATTGATTTTGTAGAAATTTTGTAATCTCAACGTGAAAAGGTAGATTTCCAAATGAATCAAAATATTCTGCACACACTTGCAATGGAACAAATGTTGTTAACCAATGCGTTTCTTTTTCATTAGAAGTATCAGTATTTACCACCAAAATACTAGGTTTTGAAACTTGTTTTGGCAATTGATCAAGAGCATAAACACCTTTAAACATTTTATGTGTCACGAGTAGTAATTGTAGCTCTTGGGCGTGGGAAAATAATTATGCAAATTAGGCCAATGACTTGGCGTTTTCTTTGTAAATAGTATAGAATGACTTAAACAAGTGTTGTGGTACTTGTTGACCTTACATAATTAATTTCTCGTAAAAAGCTTTTGTAAATAATAGACAAGGTCAACTAGATAATGTAGAACAAGTAAGTGCAATGATCTAAACAGGTGTTGTAATATGTAGTATTACCGCTTGCAATGATCTTGTTTTGATTTGTTTCCGGAAAAGTTTTTGTAAATAGTATAGAAGGTTAACTAGATAATGTATAACAAGTAAGTGCAATGATCTGTTTTATGTTTTATATTGATCTAAAAACAGGTGTTGTACTATAATAACATAGACTATGTAAATAATATGCAAGAATTTATTTTATTTTTTTAATAAAAAGCTTTTACGGTGTGTTTGTAAATAATAGACAAGGTAAACTAGATAAATGTAGAACAAGTAAGTGCAATGATATTGTTGTGATAATATAGTAACATAGATTATTGTGAATAATAAGAATTTATTTTATTTTTTTTACGAATTTATTTTATTTTTTTTATTGTAATATAATGTTAAGGCAAAAATGTAATTGTTATATATGAGATAAATAAAATGCAGATATTTACCTTCTTATTGTATCTTAGTTTTAAAATAAAGGTTGTGTGTAGAAATAAAATCGTGACGAAAAAAAAAAAAAAAAGAAAAAAAGTTGAATTTATTGATTAATCGTTATGTTTAATTGAAAAATATTTTAAAAAACATTTTTAAATAATAAAAAATAAAATAATATAAAATAAGTTTCATATAATATCGTTCTTGTTTACCCAAGAATTGTGATCTTTATCAAAACCTAACCATTTAACAAAAACCTGATTTCCTTTTCTTTTCAATATTTTTTCAACAAGAAAAGTGTCAGGATTTTTGATTCGAGTAAGTTCAGGTTCGTAAAAAGAACCTGAAATGGGTGTTTTTGTATAATCAAGTAAGTTGTAAGTAATTGGATCTGTGCGTTTTACTTCTTTAATTGTAAATATTTCTGTTGACCAGTTAGGTTGATAACCTTTTGCAAAATTTGCTTTGTATTTACTTATGCGTACATAATCTCCAACTTTATATTTTGCCTTCTGATAAAACTTCGGTTGCATGTAAATGCTTTTCAAAATATATTTCTCGTTTGCTTTTGTAACTTTTTTTGGCTGAAGTTTTATTGTACGGTGATATGATGAATTGTATTTCTCAATAAGTGAGGGTAAAAGAGATATCCAGTTATAATTACCCTGAAAACTGAACTGTTTCCACATTGCATTTTTTAAAGTACGGTTAAAACGTTCTACTATGGATGCTTTCATTTCAGAATAAGTATGATAATGATTAATTTTTTTTCTTTCCATAAGTTTTGTAAATTCTTTGTTAAAAAACTCTTTACCTTGATCAGATTGAATATTTTTTGGGAGTGTTCCAGCACGTTTGAAAATGTTTTGATGCCAAGTAAAACGTTATTAGCATTTTTAGTTTTAATTGGCTCAGCATAAGCGTATTTGGAAAAGATGTCTATTACAGTTAATAAATATTTATTTCCTGTGTTAAACTTTGCATATGGAATCATTTCTACTAAATCGATTTGCCATGTATCGTTTAAACCTTTTTGAATAAATTTTCTTCGACGAAAGTTTCGTCTGACTGGTCTATGTATTTCCGATACTATGTGTGCCCTTGACATTATGCTTGCAACATTTAATCAGATTTTCAAATTCTATTTTATAATTTTCTATAGAGCAACAGTTACATGTATCCGGTTCAGATGACGAGTTGTCGTAAGTCCAAGGATAAAGAGCAAAATGAGTTCCGTATATTGATATAAATTTTTCTGTTGTTGAAAATTCTTTAACTTGTTTATACATGTGAAAAATACGTTGTTTATGCTCATTTAATAAGACAGAGGAATATAATTTTAAAAACTCTTCCACTTCTTTCACTTCCATCTTTTAAAATGAGAATAATTATACATCTTTCACCTTCATTGAGAGATAAGCTGAGAATAAGCTACAATACACTTTTTGCTGCTTATATATATATATATTTGAAGACGAAACTATTTTACCTCTTAATCATTTTTAAAACGCGAACCGATAATGATATATTTTAATCATCCATTTACGATGATGGTAGCGGGACCATCTGGATGTGGGAAAACAACATTTGTTTGCAGCTTGATCAAAAATATTACTAGATTGATACATCCGAAAATTGAAAAAATAAAATGGTGTAACCCAGAAATTTCTGCGGTTCCAAGAAATATAGATTTCCCTGATATAGATTTTTATACCGGCATTCCGGAACAGCTTAGTGAAAATGAAAATAAACCTACTTTAATTGTTTTAGATGATTTAATGTTAGATTCAGCAAACAAACAAGTATGTGAATTTTTTACTAAAGGTTCGCACCACCGTAATTTGTCTATTATATTATTAACGCAAAACATTTTTCATCAGGGGAAATTCTCACGAGATATTTCATTAAATTGTAAATATTTGGTACTTTTTAAAAACCCTCGAGATAAATCACAGATTTTTCCTCTAGCTAGACAACTATATCCGGAAAATATAAAAGGCTTCCTGGGGGTATATAATGAATCAACATCAAGCCCACATGGTTATATTGTATTAGATTTAACACAAGACATTAACGATTTGTTTCGAATTAGAACCGACATATTCTCAGAGGAATATTGTGTTTGTTTTTATGCTACCAAAGATTTAAACAATTGCTTAAAATATGAAACGGTTGAAGAAAAACCGACATATGTTACATGTACTAGAAAAATGCAACAACAAGAATTTTCGTAAAAATATTCTAAAATATTGTGATGATGATATAATAAAAACTATTGCTGAAATTGCAATTAATGTGTTAAACGGGAACAATAAAATATCACCATCACAAAAAAACAAAACTAAAAAAACATAAAAAACAATTGAGACTCTTAGCGTGTCCACAAAAAAGTATAAAAGCTAAACGAAAAATGTTAATTCAACATGGAGGATTTTTACCTACATTAATTGGTACTATATTATCTGATGTAATAGGAAAACTTCTCAGTAAGACATAATGCAGCGAATGATTGTTATGTCACCAGAAATATTTTCAAAATTTAGCAAATTATTTCAAGATGATAAAAACTTGGATTTATTGGATCAAAAATGAAAAAAGTTTTATATGATAAAAAATTAAAACCATTGCAAAAATGGTATTTATATCGTCAAAATCTCATTAAATATGGAATTAACAAAAGGCATACAAAAAAATTACCAGAAAAGTTAAATAATGTTACATTTGATACAGGTACTCAAGCAAAATTCTTTTCTAAGCGAAATGCATATACAGAAACTGAATTACCTAAATACAAATCAACGTCAACACAAACTAAATTTTTACCATTAGTTACTGATGATGTGTTTGAATATGACCCTAAAAAAGAACATTCAAATATGGATGTTGATTTAACAAGTTATGATTTTGATGATGAAAATTCTTTTAAAAAATTAGCTCAAGATGAAATGTTGAAAGATGAAAAATTAGTAGAAAGGCCATCTCTAAGCTCTGATTTTCGAATGTTTGAAACACCAAGTGGTGATGTAATTACCGTTGTTGTACCATCTCCTGAAAAGAAGAAGACACTTAGATCGGCCGGTACTGCAATTTTCTCCACTATACTTTCACAGTTTCCTGAATTGGATGATTGATTGGAAGTTTAATTTTTTGCCAACGCTTATTAAAAATATAATTCCTAATCCAGGATTTACTCGAAACCAGGTTTTCAAAAAATTTTTTAATAAAGTTTTGACATATATCTCTAATCCTAAAAATTATGATGATGCAGCATTTAAAAAAGTATCAGAACCTAACCGGAAAGATTTAATTCGAATATCACTAATTCAACAGAAAAAAAATATAAAAATTTCAAAACAAAATTACCCGAACTATTCAAATTAGCTGTTGCTAATAATAAAGATGAATTGAATGGAATGGTGATGATTTATTCAGATATAGTTCAATCATCTGTTTTTGGAAGTAGTAAAGTGCGTGCATTGAAAGCTATCAACATTGAAAATTGTAGAATACCTATAAATATTGAATTTGAAAATGTTCATTACATACCTATAGAAAAAAATTGTTTTGAAACCATAGCGATTAAAATTTGCAACCAATATGGTGATGGAATAAATTTTGTATCTAGTTACTATCCAACAAATATTGTACTACACTTTAAAAAGAATTGAGTGCCAAAAAAAAAAAACAATATAAATACCACTACACAAATATGATATCCTATCAAACATGGAAAGAACTTACGTGAGATATTATTCCTCTCAAATAGGAGGAGGAATCAACGATATTGGTCCTTTATTACAATTTTATCCAGCTATACAAAAAGGTCGTGGTTTTGGAAATATATTCGGAAGTTTAATTCGTTACTTAAAGCCAGTCTTTGCATCAGGTTGGGATTTAATTAAAAAAGAAGCTGTAAACATAAGTAAAAATATTTTTAATGATATAGCATCTGGTGCAAACGTAAAAGAAGCTGTAATTGATCAAAGCAAAGGTGGTATAAAAAATTTACGAAAATCAGTAGTTAACCAACTGCATTCGATGTATGGTGGAAGACGAAGACCTATAAAAAGACGAGCAATTTCTAAAAAGACACATTTGGAGTCGAAAAAGCGACGAAAAAAGCAAAGTAAAATCTCCGATATATTCAATTAAAAAATGGAATGTATGAAATCTGACCTTGATCTTTTTGCGTCATTACCTGTTCAAACAAGTATTTTGCGTTCAGAAGAGGTAGCATACAATCCTTTAGCTTCTTTAGAGGTATCGCCATCAGCCATTGAATTTGTTTCGCTTGGGAATGGAGATACATATCGAGATTTATCCAGCACCTATATAAAGTTTAAAGTTCAAATATTAAAAAAAGATGGATCAGTTTGGAGTGCAAATGATAAAATAGGAACCGGAACTGAAGCAAAGGCAGCTCCGCAGCCCAGTGTTGTAAATAATTTATTACACTCCTTAATTAAACAATGTAATGTAACTCTAAACGGAAAAAACATCACTCCTTCAGATTCCTTATAATTTATATCATTATAAAGCATACTTAACTACTTTACTAAATTATGGTACAGATTCCAGTCAAACACATCTGGAGGCATCTGGTTGGGAATTGGATAAACCAAATGTAAATGATTTTATCAATTCTGGTTCTAAATCAAGACAACAATCATACTACAATTCTGCAATAGTAGAATTAATGGGAAAATTACATGTAGATTTCTTCAATACTCCTAAATTACTTTTAAATAACGTTGACATTCGAATTGCTTTGGCCTTAGAAAAACAAGATTTTTTTTATTTTCTTTAACGATGCCGATGAAAGCTATTTAAAAATTCTCGAAGCTACGTTATACATGAAACATTTAACAATTAATCCTAGCATATTGATAGCACATAATACTGTATTGGAAAAGGCTAACGCGAAATATTTTTATACGAGAAGTGAAATCAAAACATTTACAATTCCCGCTAACACTTCCAACATATCATTGGATAATATATTTATAGGACAAATACCAAAAGCTCTTGTATTTTGTATGGTTAACAATGAAAATTTTAATGGTAAAAGATCAAAAAATCCATACCATTTCGATCATCAAAATCTCACACAATTTCAATTATATGTGAATGGAGTGCCTACACCAAACTCTGCAATTGAAACAAGTTTTACATCGAATAATCTTTGTAATTCTCATGCATATTTAACATTAGTAGATAGGTAGGCACTTGGGCCAGACAGGTCAGTAGGTCAAGGTCACCCGGAAGTAGGTCAAACTGTAATTAGGTCATACAGGAGTAGGTTAACGACATAAAATTAGGTCAGACAGGCGGCGGCGACCGTCAGACAACTCTTGTTTTTTATAAGGATTGTATACTTGTTTTAAGTAATAGGTAAACATGGAAATAGTAAGAAAAAAATATTTTTTTTATGCTTGCAAATTTTAAGATGTTGTTGTTTGTTGTTTTTTATTTGTTGTTTTTTTCTTTCGTTTTTTTATGAAGTATTTAAAGAAGAGGAAAGAAAAACCATTAATTAATTGTTATGTAAGAATGTTGAAAAAAAAACAAGAAATCAAAAATATCTAACGTGGTACAGGTCTACTTCTTATTGATGTATACTTGGCTTAAGTTATAAGTAATAGGCGCATGTAGAAACAAAAAAATGGTTAATGAATGTAAAAGGAAAAAAACAAAAAAAAAGTTTAAACGTACAAGATAAAACAATTTTAAAAGGTACAACGCATCTTTAAAATTCATAAAGAAAAAGTGCAAACCTGTTTTTATGTCTACATAATGATCAAACCATTGAAAAAAAATTATGCGTTTTTAGATGTACCTAACTATTTGTGTTGTTTTTTTTTTTTTTTTTTCTACTTTAACTATTTAAAGAAGTTAAAAGAAAAAAACTAATGATTATTGTCGGTGTGTCATGTAAGATATTTTTTGTTTGTAAGAATGTTCACAAAAAATATGAATGAAAAGAAGACAACCAGGAAATTAAAGCTATGGAAGTACTTAACGACTAACATATTGCTTAAGTGCATTGTATGTTGCCTAATCTGTGAAAAATAAAAAAAGAAAAAAATTCAAGTCAGGTTAATTGCATTTGTCACCTATTTTGAAAACAAGAATATAAAAATAAAACAGATTTATTCTGTGTTCAAGAAAAAAATATGAATAAAAAGAAAACAACAAGAAATCAAAAATATCTAACGTGGTACAGGTATACTTAGCTTAAGTAATCTTGTTGATGTATACTTAGCTTAAGTAATAGGCATATATGAAAAGAATAACAAAAAAATGCTTTATAAAATTTAAAGAGAAAACTGAAAACGGAACAAAAAGATGTGTAACTACGTTTCTTTAAAATTTTAAAACTAATTTTAAAAAAATTAAAAGAAAAAGTGCAAACTGGTTTTTAAATGTTACATAAAGATTCAACCTTGACAAAATTGATGCAATTTTGAGATGCTTTTATTTCTACTTGTTATCGTTTTTTCTATGAAGTATTTAAAGAAGAGGAAAGAAAAAAATCTTAGTATCATCGTATAAGATTTTATTGTTATGTAAGAATGTTGAAAAAAAACAATAGCAACTACATCAACAGCATCATCATCAACAACAACATCAACAACCACAACAACAGCAACAACCGCAGCAACAGCAACTACAACAACAGCAACTACAGCAACAACAAGATTATCAGAGTAAGGCAACATCAAATCCCATCAGAAAAAGAAAACTGGCGGAATTATTTAATTTAAAAAAAAATTTAAAAAAATTTTTAAAAGTTAAAGATGTGGAGCCAAGTAGGCTCTATAAAATAAATAAGATTAAAAAGTTAAAAACCGTTTACGGTGAAAAATGGGTCTTCGAGACCCTAAATAATATTATATTTATACCGCATCAAAAAGTTGGGGTATTTGAAGATAATGATTTCCGTGAGGAAATCGAAAAAAATGAATATTTCCTCATAAATGAGGAAAGCCAATTAAATTTAAAAGAAGAACGTGGTGATTTTGAATTCGCCACAAATCAGTAATAGTTTTAGACTAATTTTATATAAAAAATTTTATTTAATAAAACAAATTTTATTTCAAAGAAATTTTCTACTGTTTTAATTTTATTTTCATTTTTCAGATGTTAAGATTTTATTTCATTTTTCAGATTTTTTCAAGTTTTATTTTCAGGTGCTTATTAGAGTTTTATTTTACAGATATTAAACAATATTTGTTGAATTTATCCAAGTATTATGTGTGTCATCAAAACCTAGCCATTTAACAAAAACTCTATTTCCTTGCTTTTTCAGAATTTTTTCTACAAGATAAGTATCTGGGTATTTTACAGGTGTAAGCTCAGCTTGATAAAAACGCCCAGAAATTGGCGTGTCAGTATAGTCCGATAATTGATATGTAACAGGATAAGTATTATTGATTTTATCAATCTTAAATACTTCAGTTGACAAATTCGGTTGATAACCTTTTTCGAAATGACCTTTATATTTACTTATTCTTACAAAATTTCCAGTTTTATATTTACTTTTTTGAAAAATTTTAGGCTCAGTTCGCAGTATATTTTTTTCGTTTTTCTTTGTAATTTTTTCAGGAGGAAGTTTTGTTGTGCTATGTTTTGTTGAATTATATTCTTTTATTAATGATTGTATAATAGGTAACCATTTATAATTCCCGTTTAAACTAAATTTTTTCGACATAGAATTTTTCAATGTACGGTTAAACCGTTCAACAATTGATGCTTTTAATTCGCTAAATGTGTGATAATGATTGATTGATTTTTCTTTCATATAATTTTGAAATTGTAAATTAAAAAATTCCTTGCCTTGATCAGAATGAATATTTTTTGGTATAACTTTAGCTCTAACAATAATTGTTTTTAAGGCATTTAAAATATTTTCAGCATTTTTTGTTTTCACAGGTTCAGCATAGGCATATTTGGAAAAAGTATCAATGACCGTCAGCATATATTTATAACCATTATTAAATTTTCCATAAGGTATCATTTCGACTAAATCGATTTGCCACGTGTCATTTAGACCTTTCTGTTTGAATTTTCTTCTAAGAAATTTTCGTCTTGCCTGTCTATGAATTTCAGTCACTATTTGAGCTCTTGACATTTTGTTTTAAAAATGTTAAAGGTAATGTTATAATAATTATTATACATAAAATGATAGACCAAAGCATGGTTTAAACTAATCATCTAATGGAGTTTAATTTGCTTTTATACTTTTCTACATGAGTATATAACTCAACTTTTATTTTCAAATTTAATTCATTTCCATTCTGACTGCTCAACAACTCGCTGAAATGCTGCCTGATTCCACATCATTTCCATTTAAAGAAACTGTAGATGATGTAAATACACAAGGTCAGATACAAGAAAATGAAATTACGTCCACCAGGGACGACGAAGATTTAGCAGAAACTGAGGAATTTACACCACCGTTCCAGATAGTTGAATTAGAAGACGAAGAAGAAGAAGTGGAAGAAGAAATTGAGGAAGATGAGGAAGCAGTTCTATTTAATGAAATTTGGGACATAAATAATCAGCAGGGAGATCTTGATTATATCAATGATTTAATAATCCTAAATAATTTTAATTAAATAATCTAATGAAAGGTGTACAGAAAAATATTTGTCTATCTAGAACATATAAATAAAAAATAAAAATTTTTATATTATTTATTGTGATTTATTTTGTTTGTTTTATGTAGTATATTACAGATTTGTTCCTTTAAAATTACAGGAATTTCAAAAAATAACCTTGAATAATTACAGTGTACATTAAAACGTTGTATTGGTACATAAATTTCTCTTTCTAACCTAAATACTTGTTGTTCGACACATAAATTTAGATATTCCCGAACATAGTCTTTTACATTTAACTCGGCAGATTTATAATAGATCATCACTGCGTGAAGAAAATCGCTTAAATTGTAAAACTGCTCTGCTTCTTCTTTGTTAATACTTATACTTTGCCCGTTCGCTGATTTTAGTCCATGATGAAAGTTCTGTTTTATATTTTTTATTATCAGTTTATCGAGTTTTTTGTTAAATTCGTAATAAAATTTATTCCATTCATGATATTTTAAGACAATTGACTTTTTACCAATACGGTGAATTATACTTGAGGCTTCAAATGATTCACAGTCAAATCCAACAGCAATTTTTAATGTATGACTCTTATTGAGAAAATATGTGTAACTTAGCAATAAATTTGTGTTCTGACTTGGTGCTTGCATTCCTTTAATTTTACTAAAACCTGTTTATATTGTTTTTATTATTTATACGTTTTAGGAACACAAATTTGTAATGAGTTATATTTTCCAAATACATTTTAAAAGGTACTTAAAATATACTTATCGTTTTCTAGTTGATTTCCTTTATTCAATTTTTTTAAAAAAGCGTTCATACTATAACCGCAACATCTATACCATGTATAAACACAACAATATTGCCCACAAACATCTGAATAGTTACTTTGTAACTGTTTCTTATAAAAAATTACACATTGATTTTTTAAGTAACTTAAAATTTCTAATTTATCTGGTTTTCTACCAAACGAATCAAAATATTCAACACAGCCATTCTTTGGCTTAAAAATAGCTAACCAATGTGTTCCCGGATCTTTTGATTTATCAGTGTTTACAATTAAAAAAGTTTGTTTTTCAATTATTCTGGGGAGCAAAAACTCCTTTAAAAAATTTACGTGTGTGTTTGTTACATCTTAATACGTCACTTATCTCTAGGGTATTCATCAATCAAATTGATTCAAGTCATATACTTTAGTTGTTTCTTTAATATAATTAGATAAAAACTCTTTTTTGATTTTTTTTATTTGTTATAATAACATCAAATTTTTCTAGTATTTGACAGAGCTCTTTATTTATTTTATCGTTGTACACAGTTCCAAAAGAGTAATTATCAAAATTATCATTTATAAAATCCCTAGTTGGAAATTTATACTTGAGCTCTTTTACAAACTTTTTACAAGGTTCTTTAAAACCAACTATACAAATATCTTTCGCAAACAAGGTATTATTATCATCACTACAAAATGTTACATCCAGAAGTGCACAAGACAGTGACATTTTGTCAAATATTCAAATTTACTTTTATATATGCTATTTTAGGTTTGAGAATATATTTCGGTTTTTATCAATTTGTAAACTTGCATCAAATTCTCCATAAACAATAGCAGTCAGTGTAGATGTAAGTGGTTTTGATAGTCTTGCCTCAATTCTAACTGTACCTTGATTTAGTAGACCTTGACATACTTCATTTCCTGATGAATCAGGAGTTAAATCAAAAGCTAGAATGAAAAACCCATTACTAAACATGGTTTTTGTTATCTGATGACCTTTATCATTATGGTAAATTCCAGTTCCCGAAAAAAGTGTACTGTATGCTCTTGTACAGCAATTATTTTCATCTGAAAAACTGGTTTCAATTGCTGAATTAGGTATTTGAACACCATTTACGTTTAACACAAATTGTGAAATATCAAAATGTTTAAAATTGTATGGGTTTTTTGACCTTTTTCCAGAGTAACCTGTATTTTCTGTCATGCAAAAAATGATTGTGTTTGGCAACTGTCCAATAAAAACATTATCAAGTGATATTGATGAACTATTCTGTGGAATGGTAAAAGTTTTTACCTCTACCCGTTTGTAATTGTATTTGGCATTAGTTTTTTCCAATACAGCATTATGTGCTAATAGCACACTAGGATTAATTGTTACATGTCTCATAAATAAAGTGGCTTCTAAAATTTTCAGTTGAGATTCATCAGTATCATCTGCAAAGAGGTAAAAATCTGGTTTTTCTAATGTTAGGACAACTCGAACATCGACATTGTTTATGAGAAGTGTAGGTTGGTTAAACATATCTAAATGTAATTTCCCCATAAGTTCCACTACATTGCTATTTTGGTATAATTTTTGACGTTCTTTTGAACCACTATTATCTGTTTTTGCTATATTTGGCTTATCTAGCATCCATCCACCACACTCCAAATGCGTTGTAGCGGCATCCGTACCATAATTTAACAATGATTGAATATAAGCTCTGTAATGATAATTGCCATTTGATGGAGATATATTCTTTCCATTTAGTTGAACATTACATTGTTTTATTAATGAATGAAACATATTATTAACCACACTTGGTTGTTGTATAGGTGTTCCATCAGTTTTTTTATCTTTATTCCATTGAGTTCCATCTTTTTTTAAAATTTGTACTTTTAATTTTAGATATGTCGAAGACAAGTCTCTATATGTATCACCGTGCCGTAGTGAAACAAATTCTATGACAGACGGATTATCTAAAGAAACAATAGGGTTATAGGAAACTTCTTCAGATCGTAAAATACTTGACTGAATAGGCTGTGTTTTAAAAATATCAAGCTCTGATTTCATACATTCAATCATAATTATTCAAAAATATCTTTTTGTTTGTTTTTGTTATTAACTTTGCGCCGCTTCGACGTAAAATAATTTAAATTATTAATGAGAGGTCTTTTTATAGGTTTTCTTCGTTTTCTTTTGCCTTGTCCATACATTTCATTGAGTTTCCGAACTGCACCTCGTCTTACATTTTTCATTATCTCTTTACTTCGATCTTGAACCACTTCTTTTACATTTGCACCTGTGGCAATATCAGATAATGCATTAATACCAGAGTTAATAACCTCTTTTTTTAATATATTAGCTCCAGACGTAAATATTGGTTTTAAATATCTAAAAAGACCACCGAAAAAGCTCCCTAACCCTCGTCCCCTTTGGTAAGGTACAATTGAGTGTAACGAAGGACCAATATCCTCAAGACCTTTTCCTGATTGAACTAAATAATATTTGTAGTACGCTCTCTCCATAATGAATAAAATAAAATAATATATAGTTTTGTAAAATCGCTTTTATTTATACTTTTTTAAAATGTAATACAATTTTTGTTGGAATTGAACTTTTGGAAAAGTTTATTTTGTATCCATATTTATCACATAAAAGTAATGAAATGTTATTAAATGATTTCTCCACATTGCAATATTGAATATTACTGAATTCTTTTACAGTATCAGTGAAAGAATTTTGTATGTTAACAGATCTTAAACACCTTATATCTTTATCACCTAGTTTTTGCGGTTCAATTATATCTGTGTATATAAAAAATATATCTGGTTTACTAATGGGAATCAATTGTACACTATCTATAAAAGTTTTGAAAGCTTCTATTACACGTGATTTATATTTTTTAAAATCTGTAACTTTAAAAGATACTTGATTGAAACATGTTGTCAAAAGTCCTTCGAGGGTATAAGCGTAATTTGCTCTTATTTTTATATCTATTTTAGGCTTAGTAACACATATTGTGGGGTAACTTAAATTTTTAGGCATCTCCTCAGCTTTTATTGGTTGTGTATAATGAACTTGATCGTTTATAAAATTAAAAATTCCCCAAATCAACTGTCTTTCAACTTCTTTTCTTGTAAACCTATTAAGTGGGCGTATATTTTGAATTAGTGTTGGTAGTAGAAAAACTTTCCAGTCGCATATCATTTGTTTTTCTATGTATGGAATATATGATGTTCCAACCCCTATCATATCTTTCTGCATACCTTTAATAAATATTTGAATACTTTTTTCCCATTCTTCACCATACACATTTGGAACGAAATCATTAACATACATTTCTGAAATACCGACTTTCCACCTTGAATCACACATGTATTTATTCATTTTATTTGTAAAAGATGATAATGAATTTTCTGGATAATAGTTCATAGATGAATCACTGAGTAAAGTGGCATAAAATTCATCATTTACTTGTATGTTGTCCATGAGCTTGCGGATTTATTCTTACGAATTGGAAAATTAAGTTCTGTTTGAGTATTACCTACTGCTGACCTTAAAACACGTCTTGATGAATTATTCAACTCTTTGCTATTTATAGTTTTTTCTTTTTTCGTTGGTGGGCTTGGGCTATCTAAAGGAACAGTTATAATGTCCCCTGTATCAGTTTCAAAAATTTGTACATTTTGATTTCTAATTGATTTTCTTTTTCTAAGGCGTTCTCCAACTGAAGCAGCTGACAATGCTTTTGTTAAAACATTTTCCTGAATTTCATCATCAAATACTTCGTCATCAGCTTCTTTTTCATATACTTCTTCTTCTTCAGGAACAACTTGTATTCCTACATTCTTATATTCAGGATAATGCGATTGAGCTTCCGCATCTATATACATTGGTTTTGCAGGAGTTTGAGTACCTTTTGTTTCCGTAATTTTTACTTTCTCCTCTTTATTTCTAGGAAGTACTCTATTTTTGTTTCTTATTTTAAATAGATTTTGTCTGTATAAATACCATTTTTGAGTGTCTGTTAGATATTTATTTAACAATATTTTTTTCATATTTTTATCCAACTCATTTAATTCAAAGTCTGCATTTTGTTTCATTTTCTCATAAATCTCGGGTTTTAGTATAATCATTTTGTTAAATGTTGTATTATGCATTTTATAAAATTTTCGATTATCCCTGATAGTAAGTACTGCACCAAGAAGTGTAGGTAAAAATCCACCACGTTGAATAATGATTTTTCTTTTATTATTTATAGATTTTTGGCGGCAAATGAGGGATCTCAATTCCTTTTTATACTTTCGTAATTGGGTTGTTGATTTTTTACTTAGATTACAATTACCTTTTAAAATATTTAAAGCAATTTCACAAAATGTTTTGATTACTTCAGGGTCACAATGTTTTATAATTACTTTCTGAAATTTCGGTTTAGAGCTTTTTAATAGGTGCAATATATGACGGTTGACCTTCAAACGTTTCATATTCTTTGCCAAATTGTTCTAATTGATCTCTTGTACAAAAACACAAACCTTTTATAAATATATCACTTCTTAATCGAAATATATCATTAACGTCTTGAGTAAGATCTATTAATATATACCCGTATGGTTCTGACGTCACTTCATTATATACTTTTTCAAATGCTTTGATTTGATTGGGATATATTTGGCGAGCTAGAGGTAATATTTGCGATTTATCTCTTGGATTTTTGAAAAGTACTAAATATTTACAGTTAAGCGAAATATCTCTTGAAAATTTACCCTGGTGAAAAGCATTTTGTGTTACAAATATTACAGATAAATTTCTATGGTGTGATCCTCTAGTAAATAAATCACATACATACTTATCATGGGAATTTAACATCATATCATCGATAATAATTAACAAAGGTTTTTTATTGTCATTAAAATCCGGAATAGTGTTACTATATTCCACATCTTTTAAATATTTTGGAACGGCATTTTTGTCTGGATTACAGCAAATAATTTTATTAATATGTGGTTGTATATTTTCTTTTTTATACTTTATTAAATTATGAATAAAAGTGGTTTTACCACAGCATGATGGCCCCGCTACCATCATTGTAAATGGATGAAATAGCATAGTTGTATTAGTTAAAAATAGCACTGTTAACCTATATTTATATGAAAAGCTCTTTTGCCGAAGTGAATATAAATGTAAATTTATTTATTCTAATGAGTATTCTTACACAAACCGTCGACATGGTTAAACGAGTTCTCATAGTTGACCTACAATTTTTACAAGGAAATGAAAAGCAATATTTCCTAAAAGAATTAGCCATACTTGAAAAAGGAAGTGTAATTCCAACTGTCTATCACTTCAAAGCACCTACCCCTCAGAGGAACTTAGTCCGGATATGAAATATAATAACCAGTATTGCGAAAATAAAATAAATGGACTTAAATGGAATAACGGTCTAGTTGAATATTTAGATGTAAAATGTATATTAAAACACTATTTAGAGTCAGCTGAAAAAATTTATGTTAAAGGAGAACAAAAAAAACTATTCCTTCAAAAGTACATTGACAGTGATAAAATAGAAGATTTAAGCAGAAACTTGCCTGACGGCAAGTCATGTAATGACTTACAAAAGATTGATAACTTTAAATCAAATTGTCCTATACACTTATTAAACAACAATTTCAGATGTGCTGTTAAAAATTGTTATAATGTATATATGTATCTTTTAAAAGAAAAAATGTTAGATTAAAACAGCACAGATTTCTATAAAATTGTAAAATATTTTTAAATAAAAAATTATTTCAAACATATAAATAAATTTGTTTTATTTTTTTTTTAACACAACATAAGAATACATCATTTTTGTTCTACATTCTTACATATCAATAAAATCTTAAAATACTAATAATTTTTTCTTTCTTTCTTTAAATATTTCATCAGAACAAAAAAGAAAAGAAAAAAATTCATCTCAAAATATCAATTTGGTCAAGGTTGATTCAGATTTAAAAACCAGCTTTGCACTTTTTTCTTTTAATTTTAAAAATTCGCATAGGTACACTTAATTTGTTTAAATTTTTCTCTTTACATTTTATAAAAATTTTTTCTTACTATATCCATTTACGCCTATTACTTAAACCACATGTTAGATATTTTTGATTTCCTGTTTGTTTTCTTTTTATTCATATTTTTGTCAACATTCTTACATAACAATAAAATCTTATGCGGTGATACTCGCAATTAATTAATGGTTTTTATTTCCTCTTCTTTAAATACTTCATAAAAAAAAGAAAAAAACAAGAAAAAAAAGTGCATCTCAAAATTGCATTAATTTTGTTGATTCTTCATCTAAGATGTAAAAAACCAGTTTGCATTTTTTTTTTAATTTTAAAGAAACGTATAGGTACATTTTTTTTCTCTTTACATTGTATGAAAAAGCATTTTTTTTTTTCCTACTATTTTTATACAATCTTTATAAACAACTGACGATCGCCGCCAGTCTGACTTACTTTTAAAATGACCTTGACATACTTCCTGTCTGGCCTTTCGGGTGACCTTGACCTACTTCCGGGTGACCTTGATCTACTTACGGGTGACCTTGACCTACTGACATGTCTGGCCCAAGTGCCTACCTATCTACTAACATTATTCAGCGGAACTGGCATACATCACTCTGATAGAGGACATCAAATTTCAAAAGAACTTTTTTCAAAAGGTTATACAATACTGGCTTTTGATTTATCACCAGACGGCTCGGGAACTGATACATGTCAGAGTTTATTAAACCAGGGAGTAGTAAAGATTGAAGCAAGACTCAGTGCGCCCGTAACTTCAACATTAACATGCATTGTATTTGCAGAATTCGATGCCAATATCGAAATTGATAAAAATCGTAACGTATACGTAAACATATAAAAGGAAGTTTAATGGACCATTTCTATTCATTTTAAAATGGCATGTGCTCTAGTAGATTTGTCGTTCTGTACGGACGATAACAATACAATATTTGTAAAAAATATTGCTGTGGCTGTCATAAAAGAAAAATGTAAAACTATTGTAAAAGAATTAAAGTATAAATTTGCTGTCAGAGATTTAAAAAGACATTGAGAATTACTCTTTTGGACATATCGATAACGAAAAAATAACTAATAACTTAATAAATTTTTTGAAAAATTCGATATAGTCTTAACAAATGGAAAACTTAAAGCAGAATTTTTAACAACATTTGTACGAGAAAATACTCGACTAATTGATATTTCCCGTTTGCAAGAAAATGAATACACTTCAGATTTCAAAGGTGCTGAAATGTAATAACTTAACACATAAAATATTTAGAAGCGTTTATGCTCTTGATCAATTGCCAAAACAAGTTTCAAAACCTAGTATTTTGGTGGTAAATACTGATACTTCTAATGAAAAGGGAACACATTGGTTAGCAATATTTGTTCCAGTTCAAGGGTGTGTAGAATATTTTGATTCATTTGGAAATCCGCCATTTCACAATGAGATTATAAAATTTCTACAAAATCAATCGAAATGTTTTGTTTTCAACAATAAGCGTTTACAAAGTAATTTAACATCTGTTTGCGGACATTATTGTTGTGTATATCTATGGATACGAAGTTCCTGTAAAAGCATAAAATATTTTCTTAATTTATTCGACACATTATATTTTATGAAATACCTATGTTTTTGTCAGAAAAAATATATTGGTCAACAATAAATAAAACAAATATTTTTTAAAACCAATTATTTTCTTTTATTAAATACATATATAAATTCATACAATTTTTTACAGCACATCTTTGTAAATTTTCCGTAATGTGATGGTGAGGGCAAATGGTGGTGAAATTCCTTAGTTTCTGAAGAGATGGAATGTCCTTATCTAAATTGATAACTTCTACTGAACTCGAAACAAATTTATCTAAAAATGCCTTTTTCTGGTACCCCATTACATAAACGACATCGAATGAATTTAAATGTTCCTTTAAAATATTTTTAATTTCTAAATATTCTATAAATCCATCATCCCAGTCAAGACCATTTATTTGCATTTTATTTAATTCATTTTGCTGTTTAACATCGCTATTTAATTCTTCGAACGAATAAGGTGCTTTAAACATAAACAGCATCGGTATCAGTGACCCATCAGCTATCAAAGAAAATTCTTTCAAGAAATATTGCTTATTATTTCCAACAATAAATTGTAGATCTGCTACTGCCTTGCTGCTCATTTTGTGCCTTACTATATTAAAATAACTTGAAAACCTCTAATTTATACTTATTAAGATTTAAAAAGAGTGGAAAAAAGAGGGGAACGGAGCCTTTAGCAGTAGCATAAACCGATACCGGACCCTCAAAGACTGATACCGGACATCCGGGGACCCCATGCAGAATCAAGAAAAGGGGGCACCTGATTCAGGCCCTGCTTTAAAGGGGGCCGGACCTCAGGGGACCGATATTGGACTTTTGGGGACCGGATATCGACTCTCCAGAAACAAGGATTGATTTAAATGAATTAACCTGGGAAAAAAAAAAAACGTGGAAAGAGTTGCAAAAATCTTGCTGACTAATATTTTAACTCCTCTACATAGTGATTTTTATATTGGTAGCTACAAAGTATTTTAAATCTTAGACATAGTTTAGAGAATATACAGTGATCAATTATTAATGAGAATGCAAAAATATAATTTGCATATTTTAGAAAGTGTTATGTATGATGCAAAATATTATGTTTGTTGCATAAAAAGTATAAATTGATTTAAGTTTTCAAATTATTTTTAATTAAAAATGGAAGTACAGGAGCCGTTTGAAGAAATAATTGGAAAATGCGATATTTTCCAATTAGAAAGAACATTAACATTCAATTACGAAATTGAATTTAAGGACCTTTCTAGAGGAGTAGCAGGTAGCGGTGATAATGGCTCAAAATTGTTATGTACAGAAAAGATGCCAAGTGAGCACGACTTGGATGTGCTTACCAGACTTATTTGCAAGGAGAAGATGCCTGCTGAGACCGACTTAAAATTAAAATAATAATAAAAAAGGTAACATGAAAAAATATAAATAAAAAAGGAGCCCTGGAAGAAATTAAAAATTTTATAAATTTAATTAAATAAAATCTGAAAAGTTGAAAAATATAAATAAAAAAAAGAAAATATTTCATTTGTAAATTTTTTATTTTACCTTTTTTTTTTTATTTATACAATTTTTCTTGCGAGTCTATACTCGTTTTTGGAATTAACTTAAACAGAGCCATATTCCACCTATTAGGATCCCGTCCCAAAAATTTGAAATAAAAGCCCTTGCTGTTCAGATGATTTAATTCTTTCTCCGACACAACTTTTTTGGAGAACCGCTCCGGCATTAAAAAAGTAATGCTGTTAGTTGAATCTTCCATTGGGCATGTTACCTTACATAGAACCACCCGCTGACCTCTTTTGGTCTTTAGAAATTTCCATTCTTCTACCTCGTACATCACGTCCTTCACCAGAGTGTCACCTTCATCTATCGTTTTGTAGCTCTCTTGTTCCCCTTTTCCGATTGCTATGAGATTGTCTACAAATTCCTAAATGAAAATAAAATATAAAAAAATATAGCATAATTTTGAAAAATTTTGAAAAAAAAGATTATTAAATTTTTTAAAATTTAAAAATTACTTACCATTATTTCTTTTGGTACTGCTACTAGTACTGTTATTTAAACTAAGTTTTGTGTAGAACTCAATTGATAGAAATAAAAGATTTGTCTTTTCTTTTATACTTTTTTACTACCATAGTTTAAATTACTTTAATAAATACCATCAAAAAATATAATTAAATATAAAATATAATTTTCTATTGTCCATACCTAAAGAGTGATGTTACCATAGAAGAATTGAGAAAAAAATGCAGATGGCTGGGAAAAGACAAAGACGCTGATGGAAGGTTCAAGTTTACGGTTACATACATTTACTATAAAATTCGGGCAAAATAAAACCTTGTGTTCCTTTATAAAATTAAAAATAATAAAAAATTGATTAAACTTCTTTTTAAAAAACTTAATTTTTTTCATTTAAATCCAAATGGTACATAATTTTCATAAAACCTTCGTTTTTCTGCTTTTAGCCTGTATATCTTTCTTTCTGGAACTGTAATTACCCTATGATCATTTGTTCTTCGAAAATTTTTGTACAGAATATTCACACCGGCTTTATCGTTCAATAAAATCATTTCCTTAATTTTTTCAAAATTGACTAGTTATAATCTAGTTTAATTCCTTTTACTTTACAAACTACTGCATCGCTTTGTTTGTCAGAAGAAAATGCTTTATATGCATAATTTTTTGGTCCACCGCTAACGAATTCTTTTATGTAGCTGTCAGATCCATATGATTCTAGTTCATTAGTCATATCTCCGATAAAATTGCCTAAGGCAGGTTCAGATTCACCTTCTTTTGACACATATATGACGGAATCAGTGTCATAATATAAAACTCGTTCTTGTAAATTTTCCAAATATTCATACAATTTTAAACGAGCCTGTGCAGTTGTATAACTTGCAATACATACGTTCACTGTACGCAATGAATCTAAATCTTCATTTTTATATTTCCAGTTAACTAAAACCGTGTCAGAATTGATAATCATTATGTGCAATACATCTTTGCTTGGATTTGTCAATATAGAATAAAAAGTAGCTGGACTTTTTATTACTTGCGTTTTCGTCTGATTTTCTCGTTGACCAAATTTTCCTCAGAAAGAGTTCAATATAAGCTTACTGAATGATCTTTTTCCAGGGTTTTTGTAAATATTTTCTGTATCAAATTTAATATTTTCTTGTTGGAAAAAATGGTCCAAATAATTTTGTTTTAATTCTTCTGTGTTGCAATCTTTAGGCCATCCAGAAGCTTCCTGTTTAGTTTTAAGAAATTTGTCCATCATCTCTGTAAATAATCCAGGTTCACAGTTGTCTTTGTTATATTGTTGTACCTTACAACGCCAAATTTCATGAAATTCAAATATTTTATACCCCTTTTTTACAGCTTTTACTACTTCGTCTATAACCCAAGTTCCTGTCAGAGTTCTTTCTTTATCAGAATGAAGGCATTCATCTTGATATGTTTCAAGGCTGCAAGTGAAACAAAGCGTAAACATTAATTTATTATTTTGTTTTATTGGAAGAGTGAATCAAATCAGTTGGTGGAAGAATATCACATTTTATTAAACCATTAGTATTTTCTAAGTCAACTTTAGAACATATTTCATGGCCCACTAAAACTTCAGGATGTCCTACTGGAAATTTCCCATATTTGCACACATAGGGATATAATGATCAAATATCTATGTATTTTATTTTTTCATTTTCTTTTGCTTTGTAATACATAAAAGTGTTTCCAGTTCTACCTCTATAAAAAGCATCTCGTGGTTCTAAAGGAACGTTTTTTAAAAGGGGGTGATTTATAAGATATGACATCTCATCTTCTTTTCCTATCAATTGTTCTCTAAAATCACATTCCCACATTTCGATCACTTGATATCCAAATGATTTTAATCGTTCTGTTCTTGTTATGGTATTTTCAAATCTGATATCAAGAGTATCATGTTTGTTCTCTTGTATTGATTCATTCCTCTTATATGGAAAACATTTTGGATGGCCATGAAAATAGCACTCATGGAATTGAAAAATTTGTTTTGTTTCTGAACAAAAACCATCTACTTTTATATTTTTTATAATTGCTTCTTTTCTCTTTGCTGCATGTTGAATATTAATCTTTCTTTGATCCTCTTCCCAAATTAGCCATTGAAGAGCAATTTTTGATTGATTGTCTGCAAATCTGTAACCTTTTTTGGGTATCAATCCTATAGTTTCCGGTTTCAAAAAATTTCTTCGAAAAACTAAATTGCATGTTGAAGCAATGGTTGTAGCCTCAGTGAAAGGACATACATTATTTTCTTCCAATAGAAGTTTTCTAAATTTAATGCAGGCTTCAGTTAAAATATGTACATCATTTTTGCAATATTCTATCAAATACGTTTCATATTGAACTCGGTATTTTTGCTTTGTTCATACCAATCAATAAACATTTTTCGATTTTCTTCTGTCATTGTATCAGGACTATAGTAGTGCATAAGTGTTATTTGCCCAACATAATTTATATTTTCTGTTGTATTGAACAAATGAGGAAAATAACCTTTTTTTAAATCAGTTGATAAATCGAAAGCTTTAGGAAGTTGTGATAGTGGCATTGCAAGATAATTCATAGAATCTAAAAACCTTATATTTTTAATCTGCATCTGAATAATTTTTGTGCCTCTCATGATTAATTTTGGCTCTATGTCACTTTTATGCAGCAATTCATTTAAAATAAACTGGTGATCAAAACTTTGTCCATTATGAGCTATTACAACAACTTGTTTAAATTTTTTAGCCATTTTAAAAATGTAATCAACTAAATTTGGAATTACATTTGTGTCAAAAACTGTTGTTCTAAAACCACATTTAGAACAAAAATGTAACTTCTCTTCTTTTATGCAATGATGACATCTTAGGCTAAGAACTTATAAATTAGGTTCATGTAGTTTAATATCTTCATTATTGTTTTTAACTAGCGTTTTTTCTTGCATTGTTTCTAGATCGTAAAAGATAAACACAAAATCATTAATTTTTGGTTTGCTCTTATCTACAATAATATAACAAAAATGATTTTTTTCTACACTTTTGTTACAATTTTTACAAAAAACAGTATCACATTTATGTGGTGAATCAATCTTTCTAAAATATGTTTTAAAACAAATTAAGCATTTGTGAAATTTTTGACTGTTTTTTGACTGTTTTATGATTTTCAAAACATTTTCCACCTCGGAATGATCGTTTGCAATAGTTGCATGTATATTATTACATGCAGGAGACTGTCGACAACAAATACAGATACCTTCACAATTATGATAATTTGCGTAACCTACATTACATTTTTCACAGTAATGGTTAATGCAAAAAAACCGCTGTTAGCGAAATAATAACGTTAAAGTGATTTTCGTAATATAATAAGTTAATTATTTTGCCATCGTTTTTACCTTCATAAATTATATTTTTGTTATTAGCATAATCGTAAACAACGATGTTATATTCATCCCCATAATAATCCTATATTTTTTTAAGTTCAGATATTCCTGCACTTTGCGTTATATTTAATTTTGTTTTTACCATCAGCTCTAATGCTAGATTTTTCTGCATCTTCTGTGTATCTTGGCGAATTTTTTTATAATTCATGTCACCATCTATTAAAGCTTTTCCTACTACAATAGCTCGGAGTAAACAAAGATTATCATTATTTTTAATGACAACAATGCCTCTTCGTTTTAAACTTTATTCATTGAAAGTAAAATAATTTCTCCCTCGTCCACTTCCAGAAGGCAACCGTACAGTTGTAGTTGTTAGTTGAAAAATGTCTTCAAACTTCACTGAACTTGCAAGCTTAAAATTCATCCAACCTGGAGTTCTCTGTCGAAAGTTATCAGCAAAAAATACTATACCAATGAGATCATTCGGTTCAACGTTTTCCACCGAATATATAACTATTTGATCAATGGCTTCTTTAGTATATGCCAATATATCTTCTTCATTTGGAGCTTTTCTTATTTTAAATGTAATTTTTCTCGACATGACTCCAATATTTTTCGAAAACTGACTTCCTTCTTCCATAATTATGAATTTGGAAGACTCCTCTAAATATTTCTCTATTTGTTGTTTATTAATTATAATATTTCTCTGTTCCTTGGCCATTTTTCTCAGTATTGATTTGGTATGTTTTTACGACTTTTTTTTTGTTAATGATAATATATAACTAATTAGCCTTGTTTTTATACTAATATTAAAAGGGATAGGAAATTTTCCATATATATTTTTAAAAACTAGGAAATGAATCAAATAGACAATAAAATTAACATTGCCACTCCACATTGCACCTTATTTACATTTTACAACTCAAATTTGCATAATACTAGTAATTTCCTAGAACATAATAAATCTTGTTATATATTAAAAAAATTTTTCAAATTATTTTTTAATTATATTAATTGATATTATATAAAAATTAATTTACTTGTTTTTCGTTTTACAATTCATTATTAAATTATTTGCATAATACATAGTTGTTATTAATAACATACCTCAAATTTACATAATAGAAAGTAATTTAGAAGAATCTATAATACATCTTGTTCTATATTAAATTTTTTTCTTATTTTTTTTCTTAAACATAAAAATTAATCACTAAATACAAATTTTTTTCTCACGATTTTATACATACAACCTATACTATAAATTACTTTAAAACTAAGATACAATAACAAGTTCAATATCTGAATTTTATTTATCTCATAAATAACACCTGCATTTTTGCGTTAATATTATTTTCCCGAAACTGGTTGACCGTGAAAGCTTTTTATTAATAAATAAATTCGTATTATTTACAATAATCTATATTACTATACTATCACAACAAGATTATTGCACTTACTTGTTCTACATAATCTAATAATTAAAATTGTGCATTTTGTATTGTATTATGAAATTGACTTATTAGTATGGTATTATGAAGCTGTTTCAGATGTGTGTGTTAACTTATATTACCTACATAAAAATATTTATTACAATTCTTTATTAATTTTTTTGTATTATACATAGCAGTAACCAATAAAGTAACCCAAATTTTTTTCAAATTATTTTTCAATTAAACATAACAATTTAATTAATCTAATTTACAATATCTAGTTTACCTTTTATTTTATTTACAAAAGCATTTTCCGGAAACTAATTATGCAAGACCAGCAAGTATCAGGACATTTGCTCAGGTCATTGACATAATTTGCTATCTCTTTCTCGCACAGAATTCCTATGTCCAAGTACATACAACCGAAAATTACAAGATACAATAACAAGGTCAATATCTGCATTTTATTTATCTCATAAATAACAACTGTATTTTTTGCGCTAATATTATGTTACAATAACTGGTTGACCGTGAAAGCTTTTTATTGAAAAAATAAGATACATTTTATTATTTAAAATAACCTATATGTTACTATACTATCATAACAAGATCATTGCACTTACTTATCCTACATTATCTCGTTTACCTTCTATATTATTTACAAAAGCTTTTTTCGGAAACTAATTATGCAACCGGTAACAAATAATAGATATTATAACACCTGTTTAGATCATTGCACTTACTTGTTCTACATTATTTAGTTTACCTTTCAATATTATTTCCAAACACACCGTAAAAGCTTTTTATTAAAAAATAAAATAAATTATTGCATATTATTTACATAGTCTATGTTATTATAGTGCAACACCTGTTTAGATCATTGCACTTACTTGTTCTACATTATTTAGTTGACCTTTTATATTATTTACAAACACTTTTCCGGAAACTAATTATGCAAACGCCAATCATGACATCTAATTTGCTACCTGTTTTTTATACTACAACATTCCTTAAAAAAGCTCTCAACAACAAAGTAAACCCCAAGTCATTGGCCTAATTTGCATAATTATTTTCCCATGCCCAAGAGCTACTCTTACTACTGTCAAGTTATTACTTTTCAGTACCTTCGAAATCTGAAGTGTGTTCATTATCTTATAAACGAGAAATATCAATTAGACGAGTATTTCCTCTTATATATGTTTTCAAAAATTCTGCTTTAAGTTTTCCATTTGTTAACACTATATCCAATTTTTCAAGCAAATTTATTAAGTTGTTACTTGTTTTTTCGTTATCGATATGCCCAAAAGAGTAATTCTCGACATCTGTTTTTTTTTAAATCTCTGGTAGGAAATTTATACTTTAATTCTTTTACAATCGTTTTATATTTTTCTTTTATTGCAGCCACAGCAAGGTTTTTCACAAATATTGTATTGGTGTCGTCCGTGCAGAATTACAAGTCTACTACAACACAACTCATTGTATAATGATGGGGAAACGAAATACTAATAATCTTTTATAAGTTTAAGTAAACATTACGATTTTTGTCAATTTCTATATTGGTATCAAACTCTGCAAACACAACTGAATAATGTTAGGTATGCTCGTGAATTATAAAAGTTATTGCTTGAAAAGTTTGTTAATATAGGAGAATTAGGCACAGGCACTCCAATTACATATAATTGAAACTGTGAAAGATTTTGATGTTCGAAAAATTATGGATTTTTTGATCTTTTTCCATTAAAGTTTTTATTGCTTACCATACAAAATACAAGATCTCTAGCAATTTGCCCTATAAAAACATTGTCCAATGATATATTTGAAGTATTAGCTGGAATTGTAAAAGTTTTAATTTCCTTTTTTTTGTAGTGATACTTTGCGTTTGCTTTTTCTAATACGGTATTGTGTACTAACAATACATTAGCATTGATAGTAACATGTTTCACGTATAAAGTAGCTTCATGAATCTTAAAAAAGCTTTCATCTGCATCATTAAAAATTAGAAAAAAATCTTGTTTTTCTAATGTTAGAGCAATTCTCAGGTCAACATTATTTAAAAGTAGTGTGGGAGTATTAAATAAATCTTCATGTAGTTTTCGCATCACCACTGCAGAGTTATTATATAATTTCTGTTTTATTTTAGAGCCATTATTGCTAAAATCATTAGCATTAGGTTTATCTAATTCTCAACCAGATGCTTTTAAATGTGTTTGATTGAAATCGCTGCCATTATTAAAGTTGTTAGGTATGTCTTATAATGATATAATAAGTCGGGTGGTGTAATGTTTTATCCATTTAATGTCACCTTCTATTGTTTGATCATGGAATGTAATAAATTATGTATAACACGTGGTTGTGGAATTGGTTTAGAATCAGCTCCGCTTCCTGTTTTGTTGTTTGTACTCCAACATGATCCACCTTTTTTTTAATATTTGAATTTTAAACTTTATATAGGTGCTGGATAAATCTCTACAAGTATCACCGTTTCCAAGTTATATAAATTCAATGGTTGACGGTGATGCTTCTAATGAGGCTAAAGGGTTGAATGCTACCTCCTCTGAACGTAAAATACTTGTTTGCACTGGTAAAGAAGCAAAAATATCTAATTCAGATTTCATACATTCTATTTTAGCTGAAAATATCAGATTTCTTCGTTTGCTTTTTTCGTCGCTTCAACTTTGAATACTGTTTTTTAGAAACTGATCGTCCTTTTATAGGTTTCCGTCTTGTGAACACTTCGACATTTTATTTGATTTTGTATATGATAATCAACTCGATTTCGGAGTTTGTGAACATTTTATAGAGTATTTTCCAAAAACAGTTTTAAATTATCATTGCTAAACAATGGTACATAGAATTCATCTTGACTATGCATGTATGTTAACTTCTTCTAAAACACAAAATGTCACACTATTTATATGTTTTCCATGTTGGTACAGACAATGTTCTTTTTGGTTTTTTATGTAACGATTCATTTTGTTTTCGTTTCTTTGAATCAGGAAAACGTGATAGTATACTAGGCGATTAAATTAGATTTCTTAACAAACTTTTGGCGAACTATATAAACTAACTTGGTATAATTGTCGGATGACATTATTAAAGTATTCTTTCAGATATAAAGTGTGATCAGACCATGACATTTTGGAGTCTATTGTAATACCTAAATATTTGAACGTATCTATATTTTCTATTATAAAACAATTCATATTACACTGTGAGTTAAATACTAACACATTACTTGAATCGCCACTTCTATACACATAATTATTTGGACAGCACGGAGAGTGGTAGTATGTAGGCTTAAAGAAGGGGAAGAGTAAATATTAAAATTCATATATTTGGTTTTAGAGCTGATTATAGGTTTGTGTTTATCAAACCACTTGCTAATATTTAAATCGTGATAAATATATTCAACAGTTTCATTATGACTTGATGTAGCATATGTAAATGCTGTATGTTAACAACAATCATCATAATGAATGGTAACAACAATCATCATAATGAAATTATATCTATAATTGAAGAGTTGCGAGAAGCAAATATAATTGAATAATATTTTTGTAATAGCAATCAGTAAAAATCAAAATGCCACTTGACAAATTTGGGCGTAGGGCAGCTTCATATTCTTTTAGGGAACTCAATATTAGAGGATTTCCAGATATAGGTTTCAAACTAACTTCTGGAGGTAATTATGATTTAGATAAAAAAATTTTGTTAAATATTCAAAATACAATTGATGGAAGTGACGCAGCAACGCAAGAATATGTGAATATAAATTAGCTCGACATAAATATTGAGAATTTATAGCACTGGATCGCTGGAGATTCAATCAAAGAATTCAAAATACTAATGATATTATTTCAAAAATTATAGATAGTACTCATTGGAAATTTTTAATGACAGATTTTCTGATTAATTGAAAATTTTAGAAATAAATAGAATTAAAAAAAATTGTTTATATCATTAAATATGAGTAAAAGAAAGGTCGTTGATTAGTTGCATAAACCAGTACGGAGAAATTTTAAATGACGTAGAGTTATAATTAAAGGTTTTGATGATCTTTGGCAAGCTGATTTAGTAGAAATGGGGTGATATGATAAAGAGAATAAAGGATTTAAATTTTTATTAACTGATTTTATTGATTGATACTTTCTCCAAATGTGCATGAGCTTAAAAAGAAAAACTTCAGAGAATGTTACAGAAGCAATTCAAAATATTTTCATTACTTTTAAAAGACATCCGCTAAATTTGCAAATGGATGATGGAAAAGAATTTTTCCATAAAATATTCAAAAAATTAATGAATAAATATGAAATAAATCATTTTTCAACATTTAGCACATTAAAAGCATCTATTGTAGAAAGTTTTAATAGAACTTTAAAAGAAAAGATGTAGAAAGAGTTTAGTTTTAATGGAAATTATAAATGGATAAGCCGAATAAAAAACTAGTCAAACAAAAAAACAACACTAAACATCGAACAATTAAAAAACGTCTATCAGATGTTAATAAATATAATGCTAAAGATTTACTTAAAAATGTATACAATCATATAAAAATAGTTCCGCCTGCCAAATTTAAAGTCAGTTCGAATAAGCAAATATAAACATATTTTTGAAAAAGGTTATACACCAAATTGGATAACTGAAATATTTAAAATCACGAAAGTTCAAATTACCAACCCAGTAACATATTTATTAGAAGATTATCAAGGACAGCCAATACAAGGAGGCTTCTATGAGTATGAATTGTTAAAAGCTGATCAAAAACAAGTATACTTGATTGAATAAATTCTTAAAACTAAAGATAATAAAATGTTTGTTAAACGGTTAGGATTTTCTACTAATCATAATTCATAGATAAATAAAAAATGTTTTTATTTTTGAAATTATAAAAATTATAAAAAAAAATGTTTTTATTTTTGAGGAGGGGGAGAGGATATGGAGTAGATCCGCGCAATACAGCAGATAGCAAAAAGGCGGACATGACAGATGACGATTCATTAGTTCTATCATGTTTCTTAGTAGCGTCTGTACTTCAAAAAAGCGGCTACAATAGGCGTTGGTACTCACAGTGAGCGGCTTAATAATAGATGAGTCAATTCCCATGTAGATTTCCATATAAATGCCAAGCGTAAAGAACTAATTAAAATAATCAAAAGTATCAATTTAAAAAAAGCTCCCGGGTTTGATCTAATAACAGCAGAGGTTTTAAAACACTTACCAAATAAAGAATTATCATTATTAACAAAAAATTTAAATGCCGCCTTAAAAATTAAATATGTTCCTAGCGTGTGGAAAGTGGCCGAAGTCATTATGATACAGAAACCGGGGAAACCACCAAACGAAACAAAATCCTATAGGCCAATATCTTTAATACCAATTATATCAAAGGTATTCGAAACAATACTATTGAATAGGCTTCTACCTATAATATAGGAACTGCAGATCATACCAAATCATCAGTTTGGATTTAGGCAAAATCATTCAACGATCGAACAAGTTCATTGAATCACAAACAATATTGGAAAATCACTAGAAGAGAAAAGCATCTGCTCTGCGGTATTCCTGGATGTTGCACAAGCTTTTGATAACGTGTGGCATGAAGGCCTTATCTATAAATTGAATAAAATGTACCGAAACATTTTGTAGAAATTACATCATCATACCTAATAGACAGAGTATTCAGAGTACAACAAGGTGACAACAGTAAATGCTGGGTTACCACAGGGAAGCATACTTGGCCTAATATTGTATCTTCCTCAAATTGATGAAGTCACTCTAGCCACATTTGCAGATGATACGGCCATTATGGCAAAAGATAGAAACGTTGAAGAAGCTACAAAAATGGTAAAAAGAGCAATATCGATTTGATGCAAGAAATGCAAAATTTAAATGCTGTTGCCCGTTTTTCGATATATTCTACCGTTAACTAGATATTCATTATTAAATTGCCGTATGTAGTTAGTTTATAACAGTTTTAATATTAATTTGTCGTATGTTGTAAAAAATACAACATACGACATAATTTCTATGTATTTACTCTTTCTAGTAATAAATTTTCGTATGTTTAACATACAACATTTTAATAAAAGGTTATAATAATAAATTGTTGCATGTTTTAACATACCATATATAAATATTCAAATATTAATATTAATTTGCCGTAATATTAATAGCAAATTACATGTAAACGATAATAAATTTTTAAAAAAGTAAATTAGTATTTTGTTTAAATGTCGAGTGTAATGGATGAAATGCCGCCGCCAGATTTGCCAAAAAAAATTCTTGAAAATGTAAAATTACATTTGTTTTTTATTTTTTTTTTTAACATTCTAAATTAATTTTTCTTTTTACTTTTAAGTGTGGAAAATGAAATATTTGACGATATAGAAGAAATAGTTAGTTTAGCTCCAGGTATTATATTTTTAAACAAACACTTAAATTACAGTATTTTTCATTCCTATTATAATTAGCTTTATGTTTCGTTTTAAATAAGTTTATTTCATATTTGTTTGATATTATTTAGATTTTTTATTAGATAAAAATATAATTATAAATATGTAAATATCATTCATATGTACTTATATCCCAAAACAATGAATTTCTAAAAAATGGTATATTTCTATATTCAGTAGGAAGTAAGTACTTCAAGAATAGAAAATAACTATTATAAATAAATTCAAACAATTTCAAAGCAAAATAAAGCAATATCATAAATTTTAAAAATTCTAATTAGAATGAAAAATACTGTATCAAAATTTTTAATTATTTATTTTATAAATATAATAATAGTATTATAATAATATAATATTAATAATATACGAGAATATAATAATATGTTATTATTTTTATTTTTAATTTATATATTTTTAAGTCAAACACCCTTATAGTCTTCGTTTCATTAATCTTTTTATTATTAACTTTAAATTTTACTGCGCGACGCGTTTCGAGCTCATTTGCTCATTTTCAAGCTACTACTATTTAAATTTAACATTTATTCAAATTACAATAATAACAACACGATAAATTTAACAGTGATTAAGAATTCTAGAACAAAAAACTTAGTTTAAAAAATTGTAGTAATCACAAACTTAATTTAATTTGTATATTATTATTAAATACATACATATGTATATACATGGCTCTTTTCCCTATACCTAAGTACATTATTAATCATTAAAAATATTTCAATTATTAAAGCTTAAAAATTTCTTTGTCAAAATCTCCTAAATTAAAATAATATTAAATATAAAATTAATATAAAATTTTTTGATATTAAAATTAAAATTAAAAATATTAACATAATTTCATTAATATAACATAAAAAATGTTTATACTATATAATCAATAAGCATAAATAATTAATACATCTATACACCAATTATTGTGTATACATATACAAGTCAACATATCATTTAATTTTTCAATTAACGGAGAACTATTTTTTAATTTCTCTTAAAAATATTTTTGATGAGTTGAGACTTGAGAATCTACCATACCGCAATTATCATTACATATTTCTCTTTCTATTTGTATATATATGGACTCCCATACATTTAACCTATGGTAGCCATTTCAACAAAGAAATCTCACCAATTTCATGTTTTTTTGGCTCTCCACATTCCTCTGCCCATTCTGTTATTTTCTTCCACCATAATATGTACTTATTTGAAGAGAAATTCTCTGATTTTGGTATTTTTGGTTTTCAGGATTGGGGATTTTTTCGACCAAATTTAAATTCGAGATTTTTTTTTCGGGATTTTTTCGTTAAGGATTTTTTTTCAGCAAAGTCCCATGCACTAAGACGCAATAGTAACGGTAAACGACGATACCGCAGATACCTCGACAACACGACAATAAAAAGATAAAAGCATCTAAGTCAACATGTCGCAGTTTAAGCTCTATGATATTTACCATTATTTTAAGATTTTTCTTTACGATGGCACTGGCAATAGTAATATTCTCTGATCTGATACTCAATTCGTTTATCGTTATTATACCCTACACATTAAGTATAGGGTATATTAACTTTGGTATGGTGTTTGTAACCACCAAAAGGAAGCGAGTTAGGTATAGACATGTATATATATTCTGAATCAGGATCACCGCCGGAGTCGATTTAGCGATGTCCGTCCGTCCGTCCGTCCGTCCGTCCGTACGCACGATAACTCAAAAAATAATGATGTTATCTTGATGAAATTTATATAGTAGGTTACTAATTACGAAAGAAAGGCTAAGTTCGAATTTGGACAAAATCCGTCCATGGGTTCGGATTCTGGAAGCTTCCGAATAATTACGGAGCAAACGAGATTATCTCCAAAAGCAACAAAGATAGAACCTTCAAATGTTGTACAATGATGTTTCTTCCCGTTCGATTTATGTCTCTGAAATTTAAGAGGATTTGGTCCATGGGTTTGGGTTTTGGAAGCTTCCGAACGAGCACCAGAGCAAATGAGATTATCTCCAAAACCAACAAAGATAGAACCTTTAAATTTTGTACAATGATGTTCCTTCCCGATCGATTTATGTCTCTGAAATTTAAGAGGATTTGGTCCATGGGTTTGGATTTGGAAGCTTCCGAACGAGTCCCAGAGCAAATGAGATTATCTCCAAAACCAATAAAGATATAACCTTTACTTTTGGCAGAATGGTGTTCTTTCATGTATGATTTAGGCCTCTGAAATTTAAGAAGATTTGGTCCATGGGTTTGGATTTGGAAGCTTCCGAACGAGCACCAGAGCAAATGAGATTATCTCCAAAACCAACAAAGATATAACCTTTAAATTTGGCAGGGTGGTGTTCTTTCATGTTTTATTTAAGTCTCTGAAATGTGAGAAGATTTGGTCCATGGGTTCGGGTTTTGGAAGCTTCCGAACGAGCCTCAGAGCAAACAAGATTATCTCCAAAACCAATAAAGATAGAACCTTTAAATTTTTTATAATGATGTTTCCTCCAGTTTGATTTATGTCTCTAAAATTTAAGAGGATGTGGTCCATGGGTTTGGATTTTCGAAGCTTCCGAACGAGCCCCAGAGCAAATGAGATTATCTCCAAAAACAACAAATATATAACCTTTAAATTTGGCCGAATGGTGTTTTTTCATGTTTGATTTAGGTCTCTGAAATTTGAGAGGATTTGGCCATGGGTTTAAATTTGAAAGAATTTGAACCGTGGATTCGAATTTTGGAAGCTTCCGAACGAGCCACAGAGCAAATGAGATTATATCCAATACGAACAAAGGTAGAACCTTTGAATTTGGTACAATGGTGTTCTTTCGTGTTTGATTTATGTCTCTGAAATTTAAAAGGATTTGGTCCATGGGTTTGGTTTTGGAAGCTTCCGAACGAGCCCCAGAGCAAATGAGATTATCTCCAAAACCAATAAAGATATAACCTTTCCTTTTGGCAGAATGGTGTTCTTTCATGTATGATTTAGGCCTCTGAAATTTGAGAGGATTTGGTCCTTGGGTTCGGATTTTGAAAGCTTCCGAACGAGCCTCAGAGCAAATGATATTATCTCCAAATGCAACAAAGATATAACCTTTAAATTAGGCAGAATGGTGTTCCTTCATGTTTGATTTATGTTTCTGAAATTTGTGAGGATTTGGTCCATGGGTTCAAATCTTGGAAGCTTCCGGACGAGCCCCAGAGCAAACGAGTATATCTCCACAACCAACAAAGATAGAACTTTTATTTTTAGTACAAAGGTGTTCTGTTATGTTTCCTTTTCTGTAAAATTGGAAACTGACATTTGAAAGAATTTGAACCATGGGTTCGTATTTTGGAAACTTCCGGACGAGCACAAGAGCAACGAGCATATCTCCAAAACCAACAAAAGTAGAAGCTTTAAATTTAATAGAATGGTGTTCTGGCAAGTTTTCTTTATGTTCCTGAGATGAATTCGATGAATTGGAGTGGCAATTCGGGTAGCTGACACAAACCTCCCAAGGACTACCAATCTTCGAAAATAATTAAGATAGAAACTTAAAATTTTATACAAGGGTGCCAAGCATATCCCATGAGGATGCCTCTTTTACGTTCTTGAAATTCAAGTTGAATAAGACAGAAAAGGGAAGAAGTTCAAGCAGCTGCCAAAAGCACTTATGGATTTTTAATTTAATTCGAATTATTCAGATGTAGGGTATTAATAAGTCGGTTGCATCTACTTACTGTTACATTTACTTATTTTTATTTCATTTTATTTCAAAACCAAAGCAAGGTCGTTACAAAAATTCTTAAAGTTAAATTTATAATTATTATTATACAATACAATGCAAAAAAAGGACATTATTTTGCTGACTTAAAACTACAAAAAAATTAGAATTTATTTTTAATTTTTTCTTTTGTTTTCTTTTTGTTTTTTTTAGATACATTTAAAAATTATATGTATGAATTATGAATCATTCAGAGCAATATAAAGAAGCTATGTTAAGCTTTTAGCTTAATTTTACTATTAGGAAAAAAAAATGTAAAATGATGCAATCAATTTTTTGTACTTCGTTAAAATTAAATTAATTATGATACGTACAATAAAAGAAAAAATTATTTTTATTTTATTTATTATGTACAATGAATCAATTAAAAAATAACATGGTTTTTTTTTACTTTTTAGCTAATACTTATGTTATATTGTTTATTTTTTTATATTTTTTTTATTAGTTTAATTCTTTAATCTCCTTCAAAAATATACATAAGATATTTCTTAAGACTAAATTATATAATATAATTAATTTCGTTTTCGTTTTCATTTGTATTTTATTTTATTTTATTTTTTATTTTTTTTTATTTTTTATCTTTATGTATTATGTATTAAGTATGTAAGAGAATAGTTTAGGACCCTTTATATAACTAAGTTATAGTGGTAAGTGCCACATAGGTAGTTTAAATCAAAAATTCTTTTAAAATTAATTAATTAGGGGTGATTATAATTTGAATAACATTTCATAACTTAATTATTAAAACAAAAAAGAACAAAAAGTTTGAATTCAACAGTATAAAAAATATTAGGTTTTACAATAAGTTATAAGTTTTGAATGTATGCAATTATTAAATTTAAATTATGAAAACATAACAAACAAACAAAAAAATTCTTTTATAGAATGTGGCAAAAAGGTAATAAGCGTATCATATACATTAAATCATCATAAAATAAACAACAGAAAATTATAACAAAAATAAGTGTAAGTATGTACACAGAAGACTTAGGTTAAAGCTCTTAGCAAAACCTCAATTTCATCATGTCCTATACTTATTAACCATAGTTTTAATTTGTTTAGTAACATCTTTTGATTTCGGATATGTTTAATTGAAAGAGGAAGTTTATTGTACAATCTACATGTACGAGTTTTGATAACTCGCTGTTCTAAATATAAGTATATTAATTCTTGAAAGTTTGTTAGCTCTAAGATTGTATTGTTCATTTATACGCAAATTTGGTTCTATATTTTTGATTGTGATGTATTTCTTTATCGTAGTAAAAAAGTATACGTGTCTGATTGGCAATATTTTTAGTTGTTGAAATAATTACATGCTTTGATAGCTGCGATTTCTGTTACATATACTTCTTATAACATATTTCTGGAGGATAAGTAGTAATAGTATTTTGGTGTGCACCTCCCAGCAACTTATTTCATACTGTATTTTCGAGTGTAGTAAACTATAGTAAGCCATTTTCTTAAAGAACAAAGTTTTTTTAAGTTATAAAAAGTACGAAGGGTAGATCTCAGATAACTTTTTAAGGAATTTGTATGCTTAGCCCAATTTAGATTTTGATCTATAATTATTCCCAAGTATTTAAATTCACTTACTGGCTCAATTTCAAAGCAATGAGAGAAACAAAACCCGTTTTAATTAAAATTTTTACTTGACATGTTACATAAGTTGCTTTTCATCATAAACTTGGTACAGTTAGCTGCATGATATTTTAAGTACATGGGTAAAGATTCTTGTCTAGTTAAGTCAAAATTCACAACTTTCGTCTTATTGCTCACCACGAGTTTATGCTTATCAAACCAATTTCTAAGAATAGATAAATCAAAGCTAACTTCAGACGTAAGATTCAAAAAACTATCACATTTATACGAAAAAGCCAGGTCATCCGCGAAAGCCTTTGTCCTCCCGTTTCCTTATAAAGTTTCGTTAAGAGAATGTTGTGATCAACTGTATCAAATGCCTTAGTAACATCAACAAAAAGTCCTGTACAAAGCTTCTTTTCATCTAGACCCTTGTTTATATTAGAACAAAATTCAATTAGAGCATCCTCTGTGGAAACTCCTGCTCTAAACCCATATTGTTTCTGACTCAAAAACTCACTTTTATTTATCACTTTCATTAAATTATCATCAACAAGATTTAAGTCACAATTGTTACAGCAAAGTGAACTTTCAAACGGAATACTATTTTCAGCGATTGAACTGAAATAATCATTAAACTTCTCAGCAATAATTACATTGTCAGATGTTATAGAATTATCTTTCATAGAAAGTATAATATCCTCATGCGGTTTACTTTTTGTTAAACTATTTACAACTTCCCATTCTTTTTTTATATTACCATTGCATTTTATAAATTCATTTTTAAAAAAGTTTTCACGAGCTACAGAAATTTCTTTACTTAGTTTTTTGAGAATATTTTATAGTGTCTTTTAAGTCTAATATTATTTGGATGCTTATAGTATTTTTTTCTTAATTGGTTTTTCATTGGTACCTTGGCAAGTAATGTATCATTCATCCAAATTTTTAATGGTTTTTTAATTATTTTTGGTTCACTTACTAAGGTACATTCACCAATATAATTAGGTAGTATATTAAAGAATTTATATCTAACGAATTATCGGAATAAACTTCATCCCAATTTTCAAGCAGTAATCTATCATTCAAATTCACATAGTTCATCTTAGTTCTAACCGGTAATTCAAAATACTTTTTGACTTTAATACACTCAACTTTTTTGAATAATATTCCAGTCATACAGTGATCTGTGATATTCATATGAAGATTAATTAAATAAAACGAATTGTTTAAATTCGACTTGCCATCACTGTTAAATAATTATGAGTATAGTGATGTGATATCAAAATATCTAAATTCAAATCACCTAGTACTATTGAATTTTTAGATTTTGTTTTTCTTTTAAAAGTAAACTGTTAATTTCATTGATAAAAATTGATAGGTTTGTTCCATGTAGCCTGTAAATACATATACGAAGTGTTCATTATTGTTACTACACTAACTACATTATTGTTACACGAAGTGTTCATTATTGTTACTACAACAAACTTTTATTACGTCACAAAATCTTAAATTACACTTCACAGTTTCATAATTAAAACCGCTATTTACAAAAACTCAAACACCACCTGCAGCATAAGTTTCGTGGCTGCATGAAAGTTATAACCCGGTAGATTGTAATGATCAACCTCCGAATCCAAAATTCCGATACAAAAATTAAATCTGGTACTGTACTAAAAGTTTCAATATGAGACACAAACAAATCAAAATTTCGTCTTAAACTTCTAATATTCATGTACTACAAAAAAATTTCTACTACAATTCTCAATTGTGTGACTATTTAAATCTCATGTATTATTTGAGACGATGTAGTCAATGTTTTTCATATGGTTTTTTTTTAAATTTTTTTACATAATATTTATGTTAAATTTTTATTACTTTGAGTTTATAGTTAGTTATTTATGTTAAAAAAAAACAAAAAACAAAGGAAATTATTATTAATAAATTATGTCGTTTAGAAATAAATTATGTCAATGCTTTACGATTGTTTAAGAATATTGTGAAATTTAGATTTGTAAACATTTTTTTAAATTGTGTCACAGAAAATGTTGTTGAACTGATTAAATAATATGCAACACTTGTTTGTGGGTTCGTTTTTCCCATATTCAGTTTATGTGTTTATTAAACTAAGAATTTGGTATATCTTGTAGGCCTGACATCATTGTTGACTTTGATTTTATCTTTAATAATCGACATTGATCTTGTTACTTAAATCATTGAAAATTGTAGTTAAATAAATTAATTATGTTATAAGAAAACCTATAGAAACTCTGTACGAGTCCCAAGTCTCTTTTAGAGAAATTAAAATTAAAAATAAAAAACAAAAATAAGACATCAAAGCTGTTAGATAGTAAGATTCTACAGGAATTTAAACTAAGTAAATTGACTAACTGCAGCCTTTAATTGTATAATGGAAGGTTATGAAAGTCTATGAGATTATGTAGATGTCTTAAAACAAAGAGGAGGAACTGCTTCTGGATTGATTCAATTCTTGTACTGTGAATAAGAAAGGCTGGATTCCAGATAATGCTACCGTATTCTAAAACTGAGCGTACAAGTGAGCAATATAAAGTTATTGTTACCCAGATATTGGTAAATTCTCTTCTTTTGATAAAACCTAGAATTTTGATAGCTCTTGATAACATTGATTCATAGTGGAGATTATAACTCAGTTTGTTATCCAAAATGATTCTCAAATCTGTAATATGATCCATACATTCTAAGTTGCAGTTTTGTATGGAATAATTATACATCAATTTGAATCTTTTCTGTGAAAAGGTCATAGCGCAGCACTTACTAACGTTGAGATCTAGCATGTTGTCAGAGCACCATTTTTCTAAGCACTTCAATTTTGATTGAAGAAAACAGCAATTAGTATCATTCTTAATTACATGATGCTTCTTAAGATCATCAGCATAAGTAAAGTGGGCAAAGCCTGATAAGAAATTCGGAAGATCATTTATGTATATATATTGAATAAAAGTGGTCCTAAGTGACTGTCTTGGGGTACCCCAGAGTAGACAGAAATGGCAGAAATATAGTACCTTGGAATCTAACAAATTGTACTCTTTCAGTGACATATGATTTAATCCATTTTAATATGGAGCCACTGATACCTAGCTTTTGCAGTTTATTTTTTAGTATATCATGATTTATTAGATGATGTTAAACTGCTGTGAAAATTGAAAATCTATCCAAACAGATCAACGAAATTCTGGAATCATCTCCAGAAATTGAAATTATTCTGGCGGGTGATTTCAACTTCCATAATAGGGACTGCCTTCACTTTTCCAGCAACGCTTCTCCGAGTCAAAACTCAATTGGGAAACAAGTTGAACTTTTCTTCTCACTGTTCCACCTTTTTCAACTTGTCAAAAATCCCACTAGGATCCCGTATAGCACTGATCAAGAGAGTCAACTATTGGATCTGTTTCTATCCACTCCTTCTGAAAAATATTTGGTTTCAGTTGGTTATCCCTTGATTGATGGTTAGGTTCCGATCATTGCTTGGTTAATACAAGCTTCCTGATAGGCTAAATCTACAATCGGAAGATCCCTCCCGAAAACTTAGTATGGCATTATAGTATGGCATTAATTGGAGGGTCAAAACAACATTTTCAAATCTTTCGATTGGTTGTGCTTCCTTGGGAGGAATGTTGACTTTGCTGCAAATGCGATTAGTGAAACTATTCTACTGGGAAAACGGTTATTCATAGCTCATTCCAGAGTAAACATCAAACAGAAGTCCAAATCTTGGTTTAATCACATTTGCAAAGAAGCCATTCTTAGAAAAAAGGCGACAGTACTAAAGCAAAACAGTACTAAAGCAAGAGGTCGAAGGCTCTCAGGGCCAACTATATAGTCGCTCTAAACAGATATAAGAGAGTTATCAACAAGTAAAAATTCTTATTCCACCAAAAGTTGAAACGTAAAATACTCCACATGCCAAAGAATTGTAAATCATTTTGGACGTGTACCAATAGTTTGAAAGAAGATACTTATGGGTCTTCTTTCCCATCATTTGTTGATATAAACAACAAAATTGTATCAGACTCTAAAAGAAGGCAAACAGTTCTGCTTCAACTCAACACTGTCTCAGTCAACTCAAAAGCCACTATCTGTCCCAGAAGTTGGCTGTTCCTTTGGTAGAATCTACTTTAGGACGAGAGATGTAATGAAAATCTTGCGAAGTCTTGATACAAATAAATCAGCCGGTCCAGATAGTATTACTTCATTGATCCTTAAAAATACTCCTCCACTATTTCAAAACCACTCCGTAACCTTTTCTACCTTTTCTAAAGGAAACTTTACCGGAAGGTTGCGCATGTTTTTCTTATTCCCAAAAAAGTTGACAAAAATGATCCCTCAACTACCGACCTATTGCTTTTAATTCGGTCCTTTCTAAAATAATGGAAAACATTATCAACGAGAAACTTCTGAAATACCTGGATAGCAAAGTTTGCTTCATGATCGTCAATATGAGTTCAGAACTCGTCGTTCAACCGGTGATCTCATGACATACCTTTGCGAGAAGCTTAACATCAATCTTAACCACTTTGATGAGTCGGATGTAGTTGCTCTGGATATTTCTAAGATTTTCGACCGTGTGTGGCATGATACTTTAATGAAAAAATCCAAAGCTTTAGGTCTAGATAAAGTTTTTCTAAAATGGATTGGCGAATTCTTTTCGAATCGTACGATTTGTGTTCTAGTCGATGAATATTCATCTAACAAATATCAATTAAATACTAGGGTCGGGTCCCCCAGGGATCAGTTTCATCTTCTACACTCTTCTTAATATTTATTTATGACCTTCTTTCAATAACCTTCAAGCAAAATCACACTTTCGCAGACGGCAACACCCTTGTAGCTTTCTATGAATTATTAATTTTAACACAAAAAATCCTCAATTCTGTCTAATTTCGCGAAAAATCGCAACCTTGATACCGAATCTGGTATTTCAAGGTGAAGTTGTGCAACACTCAACAGACTTAAGCATTTTAAGTATGGAGCTGAATTAAAAATTGATTTGGTCAAATCATATTTTTGGTATAGCCAAAGATGCAGCTAAGTGCTACGGTTTTTTGTATCGTTGCAAAGCTTACTTCTTACTATAAAGCTTACTTACTTCAATATCTATAAAACGTAAATTAGGTCGAAAATGCAGTATAAAGCACACATTTGAGCAGAAGCCCCGCAAACGGCGCTGGGACATCTCAATAAAGTGGAAAATGTAGCTATTCGTCTCAGTAATGATGCCAGTGTAACCTTATCGCTCACTCCACTAAACCAGCGCCGTACAGTTTGGTCATCGGCCTTATTTTATATATATCTCGTACGAGTAGGCACCTGTTCTAAAGAAATTAAAAAAATAATGCCTCCACTCAAAGTTTTCCAGCGCGAAACAGATGCTCATCCCTACACCATAGAGCTTTCAAGATAGCGAGCACAGCTTGTGGAAATTTTTTTTTCATGCGCACGTTGCGGATTTGGAACAATTTACCATCCTATGTGTTTCCCAAAATTAGTGATTCATATGTGTACATCTTTCTTCGAAGTTCCCCTCCAAATTTTCATACCCATCCACCTTAATCCCAAATTTCCTAAACCGTATTTTCACAAAAATCCTTCCTACATCCTTATACCTAAAAGCAAACTACACATTTTGTGTTAAAGCTCCAATCCTGAAGTTTGATTTAAAAGGGTGGTGGTGTTTAGTTAGTTAAAGGCCAACACTACCTTAGAGGTTACCTAGGTAGCTTTTGATGCTTTTCACCTCCTTCGAAAAAAAAAACTAAACACTAGCGCCTGCTTTTTAACTTAGCAGATTTTTTCACAACATGCAACTATAATTAAAATAATTTCTTTCTGGCCCACGGGCGACCTCTATGAACACGCCTAAATTCTAGGTCGTAACGGTTTAAAATAGGCGAACATTTAAGCAATAGTAGAATTGTTAGTACCGTTGTTTCTCAAGGATCAATAGGAAGGAAGAAACAATATTTAAACAGGAAAACTCTGGTAGAGTAACTGCGTTTGCTGACGATTTATCTGTCACATATACCACTGATAACTTATTAAATTTAACTGCTAGTATTAATAAAGATATATCCATACTTAGGCTTTGGTTTTCTGTTCATAATCTGGTAGAAACAGAAAAACCTAAATTAATGCGTTTTAATTTTACACATAAAGTGCTTTCCGAACCCAATATCTGTTTTCATGCTGAGTGCGAGCGGTTTACTGTAAAAAACATCAATTGTCGTTTTAATTTAAATAGTATGCTGTTTAATGTCATCGCATTGACTGCAGTCGCTGTTTGAAGATTGAATTTGTAAAGCACTTTAAATATCTTGCCATTTTGTTTTAAAATTGAATAAATAATTAAATATTTCCAAAAATAAGTATAAATTCAAAAATAAAAATTAGTATAAATTAAAAAATCTAAATTAAATGTAGATTTTCAAAATATAACATAAAAAAATTATTTATAATATAATATTGTAGAGTTATGATAATAATTTTAATATATAAATTACTTAATGTAGGGAAATAAACAAGGTAGAATGTAAACCAACGGTTTTTAAAAGCGCTCATTTCCAAAACTCAATATAAACTATTTAGAATTGTGACTTGCACAAAAATTTGAAAATTTCATGTAATAAGAAAAAACGTGAAAATAGGACATTTTTGAAATTTTGAGGGGCCGTAAATCCGGAATCCTTTATAACTAAGAAAAATCGTTAACACACGTAAAAATATATTATGTATGTATTATGTTAATTTTCATCTCTTGTCAAAGAAAAATTTTTACAGGTGCCTAAGTTACAGGTGTCGAAAAATAGCAAATTTTCAATTTTTAAGGCGTAATAACTCTTAAAGAGGGCGTGCTACCAAAAAATCTGAGGAAACTTATACTAATTTTAAAAGTTGTCTCAAAATTTCAGGTTCTATCTAAAGGCGTGCCGGAGTTATGAAAAAAAAAATTTCATGCAAAATGTTGTTTTCACATAACGGTAAATTTAAATAGTAAATTACAAAATATTACATAATTTTGATATCGTTTTATATAGATCATAAAATTTTCGATCTTCTAGCGGTTTTAGATTGCAAAACTATTACGCAGAGCCTGAGATATATGAATCTGAAAATGGGGCTATTTCGTAATTTCGAAGAACTGCAACTTTGGAACCCTTTACAACTAAAATAAACCTTTAACACACGTAAAAATATATTACTGTTGCTTTAATTTTTATATCTTGCAGAAGTAAACTGTGTACAGGTTCCTGTAACTTAGGTGTTTAAAAATAGCAAATTTTCAATTTTTCAATAGCTCATAAACAGGGAGTGGTCCAAAAAAATTTTCGGAGCAAACTTATACTAATTCGAAAAGTTCTTTCTTGCCTCAAAATTTCAAGCCTCTATCTAGAAGCGTGCCGGAGTTATGAAAAAAGAAAAATCATGCAAAATTTGGTTTTCACATAACGGTAAATTTAAATACTAAATTTAAAAAAATTGTATAATTTTGATATTAATTTACAAAGCTAAAAAAAATACCTGTCGAATGACGTCTTCAGATTGAAAAAATCTTAAGCAGAACATAAGATATATGCATTTAAAAATAGGGATTTTTCAAAGTTTGAGGGGCTGTAGCTCCGTAATGGATGGGGCTACATGAAAAAGTTGTTCCACAAAATTATTGTTTTTATGAGACCTACCCATGATTAAAATCTCTATCTTTTTTTTATCTATCTTTAACGGTGTAAAAGTTTTGTGAACAGACGGACGGACGGACGGACGGACGGACAGAGTGAAACTAATAAGCACATTTTTTCAAAAGTTTTTTGGAAATGTGCTAAAAACTAATATATTAAAACTATGTGTGGTTCTTATTAGTAATTTTGATAGAGTTTTTAATAGAATTAATTTCTTTTGCTTGCTTGGGATTGATTGTATATAATGTATATAATTGGGATTGATTGATTGCGAAAATTTTTTGTGTTTAAGCCGTTGGTTATTGTTTTAGTTTTTAAGCTGAATATGTTTTAAGCAAAAAATAATGTATAATATGTAATAGAGCTAGTAGAATTATTTTAATAATATACAAATTATTTAATGACATTGTGAAATAGAAAATTAAGAAATGTAAAAAAATTAAAAATTAGAAATTTTAAAATAAAAAATTTGAGAGTGTAAAATAAGTTACATAACTATTATTTCTAGGTTATGTTTCGAAACTGAATGAATTATATGAATGCAAAAATAAGTATTATTTACAAAATGTAATACAGCATTAGTTATTAAATGTAGATTTACAAAATATAACACAAAAAATTATATGTAATATAATATAGTAGTGTTATGTGAGTAATATTATCACCTCCACAGCCAAGCTGGTAAGCGCGTAGCAATGCGTTCTTACCAATGTAGTGGTCTCGGGTTCCTGATGGGGGGATAATAAAATTATATCCATAACACCATATAACCTCTTTATGAATAGTTTTATTCAAATAACAATATTAATTATAAATATCATAAATAAATTATCTATATTCAGTCAATATCTATGTTCCTGAAATACTATATAGCACCTATATATAATATATAAAAATATTACTAATCTATATCAACATGCGCATATGTCAAATTGATAGAGTTGACATATGTGGCATGTACGACAAAACACAACAAACATTTACACGAGATAGGGATATGCAAAAACATCTTGCGGAATTATTTGGCGTCGCCTTTTCCACAAGGCATGAGGTATAGGTATAGCGCAAATAGAGAGAAATGAATAAATATAATATAGGAATACTTGGTCTTATTGAAGTTATATGGAGCAATTATGGTTAAATTACAACAATTAATTGGAATCAATTCGTATACACAGGAAAAACGACACAGAAGCGAATGGAGTTGGCTTCATCATTGACAGGAAATTCAAAAATAGTATTATCGAGTGGAAACCGATTTCTGATACAATTACAACATTTACAGTAATTTTAAGAAAGTAACTCTTGTGCAATGCTATGCACCTACAGAAATAGCAGATGAAGATAATAAAGATGAATTCTATAATCAACTCACGACCACCATTTATAATACACTTCGATCTGATATGCTAATCCTCATGGGCGACTTCAATGCTAAAATTGGAAATAGGAATCCAGAAGAAAAGTGTAGAGCAACAGGTAGATAAGGTTTAGGTTCTCTAATAATGGCAATATATTAAGAGATTTATGTAGAGAACACGAATTGGTAATAGGAGGAACATTATTCCCACATAAAGATATCCATAAATACACCTGGGTCTCTACAGATGGCAGAACGAAAAATCAAATAGAGCACATATGCATAAGCAGAAAGTGGAGATCATCCCAAATGGATGTGAGAAACTGGAGGAAAGCTGATGCTCAAACAGATCACATAATACTTACCTATGATATAAAGTTAATCTCTCAGATAAATAGAACAAGAAAAAGAGAAAAGTAAATGTGCTAGACATAAACAGTGAGAAGAAATTACAATTTATAAGAAATATCCAACAGAAATTAAACATGGAAGGAAACTTCACCGAAGATAAATGGAAAGATATATTCAGAAAGATAAGTATGATAAACCCTTGGTATGATAAATTATGAGAGAAAATCCTGCATATCTGACAACACATGGAATATGATCTTGATAAAAAGAGGTCTGCGAAAGAAACTGCTAACCAATATCAACACCAGCTTAAAAGTGGAACAAAAAAATAAATGCAAAGAAATCAAATTAGCATCAAGAAAAGATAAAAGAAACTACTATAATAATATAGCCAGCGATCCACAACAAGCAGTTGAACAAAATAACAATAAGATACACTACAAGAAAATAAAAATTCTGTCAAATAAAGGCCCAAATAAAGAACACCCAATAAGAAATAAAAATGGACAAATAATAAAAACTTCAAAGGATATTCGAAGGATCTCATCGTACAGTGTATCTATCTGGAACAGTGCGTTCGTAGTAAGGTAGCAGCTGACATATGCCACTCGTCCACTCTTAATCTAAACGAAGCATTCGTCCCGTGCGTAAGCATTGACCGTGTTCCTTTCGGAATCCCGTACCCAGATCACAGCAGTCATCGTGGTACCATTACGTAGATGAAAAGTCCCTGTACTGCTCGCTTATAATGATGGGCGGCGTTGTGCTCCAAACTAACTGGTGTAGGAGAGAGTCCGCCGTCTTGCTCCAAATAAGATTCGCTTGCACGATCCGGGTCATCTAATAAGTGATTTAGTTCACCCTAAAGCATTCCTCAACACCTCGCATGTCCTAGACCCAGGGATATGGTTCACGTTACCAGAATAGTGGTCCTTCTCAAAGTAGCCTGTTATCGAGACTGTGAAACTCGCGGTGCAATCTCCCAAAACTTCTTTCATGGCGTTACTTATCTCATCCAAGGTGGTGAGGTCATCAAGATCTCTAATCTTCACCGTCTCTTTTCGTTTCTGCACGCGCTCGCTTTATGCCGAATGCGCTTTATCTCCTGTTCTGGTCCCTAATTTCACTAGGACTTCAGTAGTATCAATGGCACTTGGCCGTTGGAATTTTGTGCGAGAAATATATAGCAATAGTTATGCAAATGAGCTCACGACAAAGATGTTTAAACTTTTAAAGAATGTTGTTCGCGCGTGTACATATAGAAAAGTTGTTTATTGTGAATAATTGAATAATAGTTTAAAAGTGTGAGAAAAAGATAGCAATAGTTATTGCAAATGAGCTCACGACAAAGGTGTTTGAACTCTTAAGGAGTATTGTTGACACGTACGCGTTAAGTTTTTTTACAAATAAGCGCGTGTGGATATAGAAAATGGGAATTTTGTGTGAGAAAGAGATAACAATAGTTATGCAAATGGGCTCACGACAAAGGTGTTTGAACTTTTAAGGAAGTTTGTTGGGCCCGCGCATTAAGTTTTATGCAAATGAGCTCACGACAAGGGTGTTTGAACTTTTAAGGATTGTTGTTGGCGCGTCTGCATATAGAAAAGTTGTTTATTGTAGATAATTGAATAATAGTTTAAAAGTTTTTATTGGTACTTGTTAATGTAAAATAAATTGAAGAACAGCTGTAGAAAAATGAGAAGTTGTTTTCTGGAAACGCTTTTATAAATAATATAGAAAGCTAACTAGATAATGTACAACAAGTAAGTGCAATGATATGATATATATTGGTCTAAAAATAGGTGTTGTACTATAATAACATAGACTGTGTAAAAAATATGCAAGAATTTATTTTGCTTTTTAATTAGTGCTTGCTTCCGGAAACGCTTTTGTAACCACTTGGCCGTGGGAATTTTGTGCGAGAAATAGATAGCAATAGTTATGCAAAAGAGCTCACGACAAATGTATTTGAACTTTTTAGGAATGTTGTTGGCACGTGTGCATATAGAAAAGTTGTTTATTGTGAATAATTGAATAATAGTTTAAAATTTTAAAGTAATTTAAAGTAAAGGATGTACATATAAAATCGTAAGGAAAAAAAAAGTTGTATTTAGTGATTAATTATTCAATGTAAGCATATTAATCAACAGCATCATTCTTATAAGGAAATGTAAACAACTTTTTATAATATTTTTTAAATAATCGTAGTCAAGGTAGTCAATTGTAAGCTTTTACTGCTTTAAGTATCACACTTTCGATGTCTGAATTAGGTTCAGTAAGATTTAAAATTCTAATATGTTCTAATATAGTTCCTTGAACTCTCTCTATATTTGAATTCCCCGTATGGCTTCTGGGTGATGTGAAGTGAACTTCAATATTCTCTAACCTGCAAAAATATTTCAGGTTTAGACTATCGAATTCATTATCGAATAAAAATTTCTTTGGTTTTCCGAAAAGAGAATTTCTAAGTTTTAAGGCCTGAACTCTAGTTATACTATTTCTCTCATTTAATTGTGATATTGCTAAATGTTAGGTAAATTTATCAATTGTTGTCAAAAATATCTGTTTTTTCAAATAAAATACATCAGCGAGAACGATTTCGTTTAACTCAGAAGGAGTTTCAGATAATTGATACTTGTATTTATTTGGATGTCTATCATATTTAGCCAAATTGCAAATATTACAGTTATCAACAAATTTGTAAATAGAATCTTTTATTTTAGGAAATTAATATAAATCTTTTATTTCGTTGAAATTTTCGAATACACCGCGATGGTTAGTTTTTTCATGAATTCGTTTAATTATATTTAATTGGTCGTCTTCATTTTCAACGTCTTGAGCTAGTTTTGAACATCTTACAAATTTTATTTTGGTGTTATTACTGAATATATTAGTAAGTTTATTTTGAAATTTACGATTAGATTATCACTTAATTTAGTATAAACAGCTGTAGTACCTGTCTTTATAAATATTCTTAGAACATTGTTCAAATAATTCTCGTCTTTAAGATTCTCTATGGAAATATATAACTTTCTGTATCTTTCAAGATTAATTGTAATTTCTTCGGACTTATTTTCTACTAAGTGTATTTGAGAAAAATATTTGTTGGCAATATTGTCTACAATAGGAATAGCATTGTCCAAATTTTCGGCAGGACTATGAGTTGTAGCTCTATCGCTGATATTTTCTGTAGTAATTTTTTGAATATCTAAAGCATGAACCTCATTCTTTCCGACATCGATTCTACTTAAAAAGTCGGCAGCTTTGTTGTCTTTCCCTTTTAAGTATTCAATGTCGAAATCAAACTCATTCAGTTTTATCCCCCATCTTTGGAGTTTAGAGTTCAGCTCTTTTAAAGAGCTTAGCCAGACCAATGGTTTATGGTCGATCTTAATGGTAAACTTAACGCCGTATAATTATTGCCTATAATATTTTGTAGACAATACGATTGAAAGAAGTTTCTTTTCTATCGTTATATATTTAATTTCGTGCTCGTTAAGAATATGACTAGTAAAAGAAATAGGGTGGCCGTTTTGTGATAGAACCGTCCCAATGGTATATTGGCTTGCATCCGTTGTCAGAGTAAATCTCTGTTTTAAATCAAGATACTTGAGAATAGGATCCTCGGTAATAAGTTATTTTAGGTTTTCAAAAGCTTCTATATATTTGTTGTTATTTATATCAATTTTACTATCTTTTTTCAAGCAATGAGTCAACGATTGCGTTATTTTCGCATAATAGCGTATACATTTACGATAGTAGCCCGTTATTCCTAAAAAGCTCTTTATTGATTTTTTCGATTTTGGCAAATTTAGAGTTTTTATCATTTTGACTTTGGCTTGGTTCGGTTTAATACCTTTGTTGGTTAAAAGATGGCCTAAATATTCAGTTTCTTTGGCTAAAATATATCATATTGGCTAAAAATATCGTCGGGTCATCGTCATAGTCACTAAACTGAAAAATAGTAGTTTCGAGAAAAATCGGTTTGAAAATTTTAAGTTTTTCTATTTGCTCATAATAAAAATCCTCAAACGAAAAGTTTATTCTGTTAATTGTTTTATATATAAAAATTACTCAATTTTCTTTTTGTTTTATTATTTCGAACAAGTTTTTATTTTTTACCGACTTTTAGTAGTTTCGTGATTTTGGTCTTACTTTTTCTAAAAATGTTGGCAGTTTTGTGATTTTGGCACTACACTTTTCTAAGAATTTTAATCTTTGAAATAAACAATAACATTACTTTTAGTTTAATTTTAATTTTATTATAATATAATAAGATGAAATTCTGACATTGTTAAATTAAAAAAATTAAAAACAATTAAACAAAAAAAATTAAATTTAATAAAAATAACTTCATAAATTTTTTATATAAAAAATAAAAACTTAAAATAAAAAAACACTAAATAAAAAAAAGCAAACTTCATTAATTTTTAATATAAAAAATTAAAACTTATTTGCAAATAACATAGAAAATAGTAAAAACTAAAATTCTTTAAATTTTTACAAATAAATTAAAGATAAATTATTCGAATAGTTATGAGTTATAATTTTCAAATTTTAATTCTTGGAATTATTCCTCGCATTCCGAGTTCTCATCAATATCTGGTTCCGCAAGACAATATCTAGTGACGGATGAGAATTGCATATTTTTATAATAACTATGGTACACTTTTGGGATTGTTAAGTCGTTACACATACTTTACTTTTGTTGAGATATTGGCAGAATTGATTTGTAAGCTTGAACAATTTTTGATTTTTGTTTTTTTCGTCTTTTTAGATTTATACAGAACTCAAATAGATCGTCGTCGAATGAAGTTTTGTAAAATATTGTATTTGGAGAGCTCTTTTTATATTCTAGCCAGCAAACATTTCTCCTTGGAAAGTCTTTAAATGCATAGTTGACTGAAACATTTTTAAAATCTAAAACGTCGTCAAAATTATAATGGTTTACTTCAAAAGGTTTAGGATTATTCCGTGCGTCTCTTGTAATTTGGGACCATTCTTCTGGAGTGAAAATCATAGCAAATTTGGATTTTGATTCTATTTTTGAGTGTATTGAATCACACTCCATTTCCGTATGGCCTGTTTCAAAAAATGTGTGTACAATTGAATTTAAATTTGGACGCCTTTGTATCAACTTATGACACATCATTGCAAATTTGGAGTTTTTGTTGTCCTCCACAACTGTCGGACATCATTCTTAAAGATGTAATATATTTTTGATTATAAATAAAATTGTATATACATGTAGAAATTTGCTCCTCTTTTTCCGAGCGTCTCGTCCCAAACGCAACAGAGTACATCTTGATTGCAAAGATTGTATATTGTTAAATTATACACTGCCAACTACCTTAAGTAAAATATTTGTCCAGCTGATCCTTTAGGTGTAGTTAAAACCGCTTGTAAATCAAAGTTAAAGCTTAAAGTTGTTGAATCAGTCTGAGCTTTAACTTTGTCTTTGTTTCTTTGGATTCGAGTCTTTTCTTTTTTATCAATATGTTTTTGAAACATCTCATTCTGTTGTTCTTTTTCTGCGATAGATAAACATCTAAGACCTAAACATACCTTACATTGGTCTTTCTTTGGCTTAAAAAAACATAAGTTATAAGTACTAAAAATTTTTCGGTATGTGAAAATACTAGGCATTTTTGTTTGCTCTGGGTTAGCTTCATTTTCTTTCTTGTACAAATTATACATTATATTAACATTTAGAGAAGAGTCAAGATAAGTTTCTTTTGTAGAATTTCTACAGTAATGGCTCTCAACGGCTGGAAATGACTCTATGTGATGTTTTATTCGTTGCAGTACTTCGTCGGATGTTTTATTATGTGGTTTATGTTTGCCTCTTTGATCATCTTCCAAACAGCCATATGCAATGACTTCTCTTATAACTCAACTTCTTAATAGAGCATCAGTTACATTTAAAGTATTCATAAAAAACTTTCGACATACCAACATTTTTTTTATCAATATTTTCTAAAAATCATAATATTAAATTAAATTTTATTTTATAATTTTTTTGTTAAGTGAAAATTTTTACATACTGATCTCAGATAACTCAGCAAGTTCATCTTTACTTGGATGATATGAATTTCCTATATTTTCAAAATCTAGAAGACTTTCTAAATCGTCATTGCAATCCGCAGTCTTTTTTTTATTAATATTTTCTGAACATCATAACATTAAATTAAATTTTATTTTATAACATTAAAATATTTTTGTATTAGATAATAATATTTTTATACATATCTCAGATAATTCAGAAATAGTATCATCATCCTTACTTGGTTGATATGAACTTTCTGAAGATTCAAAATCTGGAAGACTTTCTAAATCGTCATTAGCATTCCAAAATGAACAACCTGCTTGTTCTTTTACAGGCCTGATCTCCCTGTCTGATAAAGCGGATAATTCCAACTTTTCATTTCTTTTTTTTAATGCAAGTTCCACTAAGATTGCAGCTCGACTTTTCATTGTATTTTTATTTTTATTACCTTTTTAATTATTTTAAAAGATATTTTTATTTCTATTATGCACTTCAATTACTATTTTCAAAAATATATTTAATTACTAACCACTTTGAGCACTAAATTAATAATGAGCACTAAATAAGTAAGATTTCTATTTCTATGTATTTCTCATAAGAACAAAAATCATAGACAGAATGAAACATGAAATGCAGTTTTTATTTTTTTTAACGACAATATTTTTGAAAAAATAACGCTTTTATGTTTGACTGTTTTGAAAAATGTTTGTTGTTATTTGTTACATTTAGAGTACTGAATACACAAATATTTGCCGGAATCAATAATCAGATAATATAATATAAAAATATACTAATATATACAGAAATAACACTTGTTGAAAAATAATAGAAACATTTTAGTGCAATAATCGCGAAACTTAATTTTCACGACTTTGGCATCAAAAAAATATTATTTAAATAATTTTTCGTAAGTTTGTCAAAATAAAATAATTGAATTACAAAGAAATAAATAAATTTAATGAGATTCGTGTCTTTGGCATTCATAGATTACACTATGAACGAGAATTTACCATGTTCGCGTAAAGTCTGGCTCTCAGTGTTAATTTGTTAACGCTTATATCGAAGAGTTCAGACCTTGAATTAGTCTTTCTTAACATACGCGAAATATGCTCAAATTTGCCGTAGTCTGTAGAATGGTGTGACACATTAAAAAGCTCGACCGATCTCCAGTTAGTTAGATTTTCTCTGTACCTCATTTGTTCGCGAATACAAGGGGAGTTGATATCACCGCGAATAATTTGCTGAACGAATATGATATCCGTCACTAGACGGCGTGACTGGAGGGTCTTCAAATTAATTAAAGAAGTCTAGCTTTATATGGAGGAAGACGTATAGGATCAGCCCAAGCAACGTTGCGTAAAGCGAAAAGAAGAAATCTTTTTTGGACCGATTCAATAAGTGAAATATCTATATCACCATATGAAAACTATACTTGGCTTGAGTATTCAAAAATATGCCTTACATAAATAGTGAAAGTTGCTTACGGATCAGAAAACTCTTTTGACCAACGCATAATAAATCCAAAAGCTGAGTTAGCTTTATTTATTATGGAGTTGTGGTGTCCCAAATCAGAAGTACGATCAGAAGTCCCAAATCAGAAGTACGATGTGTTCATTTTATAGGTTGATTGTTGAGGACGTAATCATAATTGATTACATTATTTTCTATATTTTTGCATTATTAAGTCAAAACAGCAAAACAAGCTGTTTCGAGTCTATGGCGACCCGACGATATCATATTGGCTATATCATACCAATTTGAATTTTTAAATTGAGTTCTTTTAACTTTTGCAAAATGTTTGAAATAACCTCTAAATGTTCTTGAACTGGTGTACTAAAGATAAGTATATCATCAAGATATACTACACAAGAAGTATTAATGAAGTCACGTAGTTAATCATACGTTGGAATGTGGCAGGAGCATTCTTTAGTCCGAATGGCATAATGACATGTTCATAGTGACCTTAAGACGTCGAAAAACAGTTTTAGCTTGATCTTTTCATCTACCAGAATCTGGTGGAAGCCCTTGGCAAGATTCAAGGTCGTAAAATATTGGGATCGACCCAACTTTCCGAAAAACGAATCTATATTAGAAATGAGGAATTTGTCGTCTACAGTGATCTCATTTAGGTTCCTGTAGTCGACAACAATTCCCCACTTTTGTTTGCCTGATTGGTCCATTTTCTTTGGAACAATCAAAATAGGCGAATTATAAGGGGAATTACTAAGTTTAATAATTCCTTGGGATATCATTTCGGATGTTTGCTTTTCCGCTTCTTGTTTGTGGATCTTTGGAAATCTATAGAATTGCATTCTATATTGGTTGACTATATTTGGTGATTATTTGATGTTTAAACATTTTAATATTTGTACATTTTCTGCCCTCTTGATAAAATAAATCCCTATTTTTTGTGACAATTTCATTAACTTTTTTCTTCTTTTCTTCATTGAGATGGTCGGTTTTGATATAATTAACAATTTTATCCACATTTATAATTTTATCTATAGAATTTAACTCATGAATCCCGTCATATGGACATGAGTCTTTAAATTTTGTAACTTTATTCATAATTTCAATAGCATCATTACCAAAATCAATTTTCGCACCTTTTGGTTTTAAAATATTTTGCCCTAATATAGCATTCAATTTTTAATTTTTTAATTTTAAAATTTTCCAAACCATATCAGCATAATGGTTAAATTTAATTGGTACCTCTGTAACTATTTGGTATAAAATTTAATTGTTACGAAATAAAGTTTTAATTATTAATGGATTTTTTAATTTTTTTCTTTGAATATGTCGAAATAGTGAATCATCTATTAAAGAAACAGTAGATCCTGAATCTATTAAACAATTAATTTTGGTTTTACCGATAGTAAATTCTATTATTGGTAATGAATTTTCCGAGGCACTAAATGAAAATTTTCCTCAACTTTAGAAGGATCGACTTCCATTTCATCAGCACTTCTGTTATTTAGATAATTATGAGAAAAATGTCCACTAGAACTACAAAGATTATAACATTTCTATTATTCTATTAAATTATTAAACGTATTATATGGTTGTTTATTAGAATTTGCATTATATGAATTATAGTGATTTTGATTGAATTATTGAATCAATGAATGAATTATTCCAATTATTTGGATTATAATTATTATTTTTGTTGAATTTTGTTGGCCCTTTATAATTATTACGTTTATGATAATTATTGTTTGTATTATTATTATTATTATAAAATCGCGGCGATTGATTGGAATTATTTTTATATTTATTGTTATTATTATTAAAATTGGATGGATAATTATTTGAACTATTAGGATTGCTAGAAATTCCAGTTTGTAATAATTCGTGGTAAGCTTCCTATAAGGAAGTAACATTTTTTATTCGAAGATACATAGAATCGTTTCTGTTGAGTTTATTTAAAAACTTTTCGAGAATATTTTTTTCATTAATCTCGGGTTTGAAATCTTTTGGATGACTTATATCTAAATTATATTTAATATTAAACTTATCTAAAATTCTATTTAAGTCAGAATAAAATTGACTAACCGTAATTAGTTTTACTACATCAGTCTGTTCTTTTAATGCTAAATATGATTGATGAATTCCAAAGGATTTAATTAGCTAGACTCTTATTTGTTGCCACGTCACTGTTTGGGATAATAGCCTCCTAATAGCAACAGTTGCTGGTTCTTGGATTTTTGTTGTCAGAATTCTACTTATACAACTTTTTTCTTCATTTACTGCTTCATTTCTGATTCATTAACGATTCTGCTTCTTGTAGGAAAGAACTCAATTCCATTGAATCATTTCCAGTAAAAGGTTGAACTGATCTAGCCTGCGTTACGATGTCACTGAATGTCACCACCATTTCGATTTTATTTTAATTAAGAAATTTTTTTTTTGAAATTACTAAATTGAATATTTTATTATTTTGTTGTTTTATTTTTGTTAGATGAATTTTAATATTATTTTTATTATTAATATAAAAAATTTTTTTTATAAATGTTTTTATTTATTTATTTTTTTATTTCAGGTGAGTAGCAAATGTTGATCACTATTTTAATTTTTTTTTAATTGCTGATTTTATTCTTTTTGATAAAATAACGTAAGTTTATTTTTTATTTTATTTTATGTAAGAAAAAAAAATATATTTTGTTTATCAAAATATTATTTTTATATATTACTACATCAAAATATTTACTTTGTAAATCAAAAGTATTTAATTTGTAAATTAAAAGTTCTTAATTTTTTAATTTAATAACATAATTCAAAACATAATTTTGTATTGACAGCTAATTTAAATAATTTTATGTTTTATAGATATAAACTTTACTCAGATGATATACTTATAAACTTTACTCAATGACCAAATTATAACTGTACTTTTATTTTATAAATAATTTTTACATTTGGAAATAACGAATTATTTAACGAATAGAATAACAATTATTCGAGATGTCATCATTTTTGATCGCGATAGTAAAAATTATATGAAGGAAAAAAATATATAAATGTAAGAATTGTAATTTAACACTTTTGTTTATTTGTTTGTTTTATTTGTATTAGACATTTACTTAAACCAGCATCAGTTATGTTGTTCATTTTAGTGAACTATCACAATTAACTAAAAAAAAGTCATCATTTACAAGGGTTAGTATGTTAGTGTATTAGTATGTCAGTAAATGATTATACATAGATATTAAAAAAACTTAATACTTAATTGGTCATTACCACTGTTAGTAACTACTAGTTAAAGTTAGTTATGACGTTAATGTTAATAAAAAACAAGAAAAAAACTAGCATTGCAAAATAGAAAAAAAAAGAAAGTAACATATAAGTTAAGATTAAAAATGATAGACTAATCATGCAGACTACGAGAATTTACCATGTTCGCATAAAGTCTAGCTCTCAGTGTTAATTTGTTAACGCTTATATCGAAGAGTTCAGACCTTGAATTAGTCTTTCTTAACATACGCGAAATATGCTCAAATTTGCCGTAGTCTGTAGAATGGTGTGACACATTAAAAAGCTCGACCGATCTCCAGTTAGTTAGATTTTCTCTGTACCTCATTTGTTCGCGAATACAAGGGCAGTTGATATCACCGCGAATAATTTGCTGAACGAATATGATATCCGTTACTAGACGGCGTGACTGGAGGGACTTCAAATTAATTAAAGAAGTTTAGCTTTATATGGAGGAAGACGTATAGGATCAGCCCAAGCAACGTTGCGTAAAGCGAAAAGAAGAAATCTTTTTTGGACCGATTCAATAAGTGAAATATCTATATCACCATATGAAAACTATACTTGGCTTGAGTATTCAAAAATATGCCTTACATAAATAGTGAAAGTTGCTTACGGATCAGAAAACTCTTTTGACCAACGCATAATAAATCCAAAAGCTGAGTTAGCTTTATTTATTATGGAGTTGTGGTGTCCCAAATCAGAAGTACGATCAGAAGTCCCAAATCAGAAGTACGATATGTTCATTTTATAGGTTGATCGTTGAGGACGTAATCATAATTGATTGTTGAGTTAGCTCGTAGTCTTGAAAAGCTCATTATTAGGCATTGGCTAACATTTAGTTCGAGATTGTTGTTTCTGCACCATGATCCAAATTGATTGAAATTATATTGCAACAACCCACAATCACGAGTGAAAGTTATAGTTTTGCAGATTTTGGTATCAACAGCGAAACTAAGAAGGTGTGAGTGGGATAAACATAGGGGACTATCATATGTCGACACTGCGAAAAATAAAGGACCTAGATGGTTGCAGAAGTAGATCTAAAAAGGACCTGGTATGACCTATATAACAAATAAGACGATAACCATTTACAGATAATTTTATAGGGAATTAGATGAAAAGCCTTACTGATATCTGTGAATACCATATCAACTCATTTTTAAGTTTCCAATGTTTTTAAAATATCAGTGATGAATTCAGTCACATTAGTAACTGTGGATCTATCCTTTTGAAAACCATGTTGTTCTGGTGGAATATATGGTTGACAATAACCAACTAAATAAGTACGAGCACATTATTTTTCCAAATAATTTAAGAATGACATTTTAGCAATGGGTTTATAATGGCTTACATCGAACGAGCCCGTTTCTTATGTATTGCGTTAATTTATTTATTTATATTAATATTACATACATAAATGTAATGCAATATTATTGAACCATCGGGTACCAAAGGCCATTATAGGTTTTTTATACTATTATTAAATTATATACTAATATTATTTATTTTGTTTATTTATATACTATATATTTACATTATATTTGGTCGTAAGGGGAGTATGTAAAGTGGGTTGTTTTTTCGTAACGCAAAACCGATGGGTGACCATCAGAGCTACGTTTACTATTATCAAAATCGAAAAATGTCGCGGATTGGAATAAAATTGCGACTTAATTCTGTCAATATAATTTTTATATAAAGTAGTAAGTATAAAGTATATTAGATAGAATTTTGAATCTATTATAGATATCAAAGAAGGTATTATAATGGGTGATGGAATTAGTTTCCATATAGTTTTTCTTTGAAGAATTTCGTTTGATCCTCAGAGCAAGCAATTCTTTAGATGATCATGGCGCTGAGTAGTTAGAGTATTAATGAAATTTTGTAGGAATTGTTAAGCGAAAACATGCTTTTAGCATCACATAAAACCGTTTAAGGCTGATGTTCAGATTTGATGAAAAAAAAGAGCGACCTTATAAGTGAGTTTAAATATGTGAAATCAATTTAGCAAAATCAAACATTATATAATTCTCAGAAATAGAGGGTTAACATTGAGAATTATATCTATCGGAGGGTGATAGTCGTCCATATTAGTGAAAGTTAATTCACTGGGGGATGCCCAACAATTTTCATGATCTGAAGAAAAGACAAGGTCTAATTGTCCGCGAAAGTTGTTTGTAACAGACCTAATTTGTTGCAGATCAAGGCTATTTAAACCATCAATAAAAATTGATTCAAAGTTAAGGGAAATATTATCTGCAATCAAAAAATTATTTGTATCAAACCATGACCACTTAACGTTTGGAAGATTGAAACCACCTAGAACTAGAAGACTATCAAAAGTAGCAAGTTTATGTTAAGTATTGTTTACAGAAATAATGAGCTCATTATAACTCTCAATTTTGTTAGAATTACTAGGTGAAATGTACACAAGTATAATGAATAAATTAGCATTTAAGTGCCCAAAGGAAATCTGGATACAATTCATTTCAAATAGGTCAGAATATGGCAAATCGACTACACTGCTCAAAAGCTTTGTTTTGACAGCTAATAAAACTCCACTACTGTGTTGGCCAAGAGAAGAGGTAATATTTCTATCAGTACGATAGACTATAAAATCTTTAGAAAACAGTTCCTTACTATTGAAATTAGAGTTGAGTCAAGTTTCAAACAAGGCCAGAATATCGTGAGGAAGAGGCGTAGATTTTAAAAACACAGAGAGCGTTCTAGTACGGAGATCTCTCACGTTTTGGTAAAAGATCGAGCGGCTCTCTGTGGTTTTTTGAATTGCGAAGAGATTTCAAATTTTTTCGCAGTTTAAATTCTGTTATTAGCATTCCAAGAGGCCAGCTATTATGATTTAAAATAAAGTAAAGTAAGTTATCTGGAATAACTAATTTGAAAGAAGAGCAGCGTTTCGCTGCTATCTTTGAAATTGAAATACCACTACGAAAACATTCAACATTCATAATATTTGTTAGGTAGTAATACATATGATATATCACAAGGTTCTGTATTCGGATGCAAGTGTGAGATAAATATAAATTTATTAAGGGAGTTTAAGGCACTACTTGGAGTTTGAAGAGAAGACGATTACCTTCAAGTACAGTAACAACATTGTTATTATTATTATTACTACTATTATTATTATTATTATTACTACTATTATTATCATTTCTATTATATCGCCATTATAATTTTTATTATTACTACTATTATTCACAACAATATTGTAAGAAGACGAGTTCGAACTTAAGTTCGGAGATATATCAATTAGTTCGTCCGTAAGATGTATATTTCCAGACTGACTGGAAGGGGAGATTTTAATTGAATTAATTTTCCACAAAGGTTGATGGTTTGTTCAATCTCAGAAATGGGCCTTGTGAGTGGTTCCAATCCGTTAGAAGAGAAACCTATTAGAACGCTCGTATCACTCACGATAGAGTCATTACAATTAGGAACTTGCAAGTTATTAAAACTTTTCAATTTATCGAAATCTTCTGTTAAGGATTTGAAGGTTACTGCTAGACTTTCAAAAGCTATTTTTAGGGTATTAAATTTTTGATCCATTTTCGACATGGACAGCTGCAAACCTGCCGGAGAAGTTTTACGGCACGTTTCACAATACCATCCTAAACCTGACGAAATTTTCTACCTCATCCGTTAATGGTGATGTGAGTCCCATACATTTAGGATTGAATAACACCTCACAGCTACCAGGGCATGCACTTGTAGAGTCAGCATTTACGTCGCGAGTCGTGATCTTATTACACTTGGGCATTATAAGATATGTGAAGAGAAGAAAATGTAAATAAATAATAAAAGTGTCAAATTAAAGTCGCCGGCGAATCAAATAGGTAATAAGCCGAAAACCCGAACCATTATATTTGTAATATAAAAAAAATAAAAAATGAAAAAAAATTGACAACCACCGCACAGAAATTAATGTTGGCAACGCTTCATACTAAAAACGTGTGGTAACGCTTTAGAAAAAAAAATAACTTAATTGCAAAAAGAGCATAAACAATTAAAATAAACCATTTGATTGAGAATGTATTTACTATGTAAAAAACTAAAAAATATATTTATCATATGCAAATCCTCTTATTCACAATTTTAAAATGTTTCATTTAAATTCAGCTGATCCTTTAGGTGTAGTTAAAACCGCTTGTAAATCAAAGTTAAAGCTTAAAGTTGTTGAATCAGTCTGAGCTTTTGCTTTGTCTTTCTTTCTTTGGATTCGAGCCTTTTCTTTTTTATCAATATGTTTTTGAAACATCTCATTCTGTTGTTCTTTTTCTGCGATAGATAAACATCTAAAACCTAAAAATACCTTACATTGGTCTTCTTTGGCTTAAAAAACCCTAAGTTATAAGTATTCAAAATTTTTCGGTATGTGAGAATACAAGGCATTTTTGTTTGCTCTGGGTTAGCTTCATTTTCTTTCTTGTACAAATTATACATTATATTAACATTTAGAGAAGAGTCAAGATAAGTTTTTTTTGTAGACTTTCTACAGTAATGGCTGTCAACGGCTGGAAATAACTCTATGTGATGTTATTCGTTGCAGTACTTCGTCAGATGTTTTATTATGTGGTTTATGTTTGCCTCTTTGATCATCTTCCAAACGGCCATATGCATTGACTTCTCTTATAACTGAACTTCTTAATAGAGCATCAGTTACATTTAAAGTATTCATAAAAAAATTTCGACATACCAAAATTTTTTTATCTTTAATAATAAAGAAATATTTTAATGTTAATTCCCTTTGAGATAGGGAATTCAAAACCGTACAGCGCATTTTATTTTTTTTTTCCACTAAATGATAAATAAATTGCCGTTGAGAGTTAACATTATTCAGAGTTCTAAATTCCTTGTATAAATATTCTCTTTCCTCTTGAGTAATTTCGTTACAACCTATATGATTCCTTTTTGTTATACAAGGTGATGGTTACATTTTTCTTGCAGGACGTTCACACCCATTACTGTCTATGTAAGTTTCCCCGTTTGTTCTTTGAACTTTACTGACATTTTTTTTCAATAAGTTGCGTTTAGATTTCTCTTTTTCGTTTTGCTTTTGAATTTTTATGTATATTTATAGCCTCAAAATTTTTTTTATCAATATTTTCTAAAAATCATAATATTAAATTAAATTTTATTTTATAATTTTTTTGTTAAGTGAAAATTTTTGCATACTGATCTCAGATAACTCAGCACGATCATCTTTACTTGGATGATATGAATTTCTACATTTTCAAAATCTAAAAGACTTTCTAAATCATCATTGCAATCCGCAGTCTTTTCTTTATTAATATTTTCTTAATATCATAACATTAAATTAAATTTTATTTTATAACATTAAAATATTTTTGTATTAGGTAAAAATATTTTTATACATATCTCAGATAATTCAGAAATAGTATCATCATTCTTACTTGGTTGATATGAACGTTCTCAAGATTCAAAATCTGGAAGACTTTCTAAATCGTGATTCCAATTCATTCCAGTTTTTTGTTCATTAGCATTCCAAAATGAACAACCTGCTTGCTCTTTTACAGGCCTGATCTCTCTGTCTGATAAAGCGAATAATTCCAACTTTTCATTTCTTTTTTTTAATGCGAGTTCCACGAAGGTTGCAGCTCGACTTTTCACTTCATTTTTTATTACATTTTTAATTATTTTAAAAGATAGTTTTATTTCTATTATACACTTCAATTACTATTTTCAAAAATATATTTGATTACTAACCACTTTTAGCACTAAATTAATAATGAGCACTAAATAAGTAAGATTTCTATTTCTATGTATTTCAAATAAGAACAAAAATCATAGACAGAATTAAACATGAAATGCAGTTTTTATTTTTTTTAACGACAATATTTTTGAAAAAATAACGCTTTTATGTTTGACTGTTTTGAAAACTGTTTGTTGTTATTTGTTACATTTAGAGTACTGAATACACAAATATTTACCGGAATCAATAATCAGATAATATAATATAAAAATATACTAATATATACAGAAATAACACTTGTTGAAAAATAATAGAAACATTTTAGTGCAATAATCGCGAAACTTAATTTTCGCGACTTTGGCATCAAAAAAATATGATTTAAATAACTTTTCGTAAGTTTGTCAAAATAAAAAAATTGAATTACAAAGAAATAAATAAATTTAAAGAGATTCGTGTCTTTGGCATTCATAAATTACATTATTTTCTATATTTTTGCATTATTAAGTCAAAACAGCAAAAAAAGCAGTTTCGAGACTATGGCGATCCGACGATATCATATTGGCTATATCATTTACCAATTTGAATTTTTAAATTGAGTTCTTTTAACTTTTGCAAAATGTTTGAAATAACCTCTAAATGTTCTTGAACTGATGTACTAAAGATAAGTATATCATCAAGATATACTACACAAAAAGTATTAATGAAGTCATGTAAAACGTAGTTAATCGTACGTTGCAATGTGGCAGGAGCATTCTTTAGTCCGAATGGCATAATGACATAATACATATGATTAAGGCGTCGAAAAACAGTTTTAGCTTGATTTTTTCATCTACCAGAATCTGGTGGAAGTCCTTGGCAAGATTAAAGGTCGTACAATACTGGGATCGACCCAACTTTCCGAAAAACGAATCTATATTAGAAATGAGGAATTTGTCGTCTACAGTGATCTCATTTAGGTTCCTGTAGTCGACAATAATTCCCCATTTTTGTTTGCCTGATTTGTCCATTTTCTTTGGAACAATCAAAATAGACGAATTATAGGGGGAATTACTAAGTTTAATAATTCCTTGGGATATCATTTCGGATGTTTGCTTTTCCGCTTCTTGTTCGTGGATCTTTAGAAACCTATAGATTTGTGATTATATTGGTTGACTATGTTTGGTGATTATTTGATGTTTAAATATTTTAATATTTGTACATTTTCTGCCCTCTTGATAAAATAAATTTTTTGTGACAATTTCATTAACTTTTTTCTTCTCTTCTTAATTTTATCTACAGAATTTAACTGATGAATCCCGTCATATGGCCATGAGTCTTTAAATTTTGTAACTTGCTTTTGGTGGTTACAAACACCATGCTAAAGTTAATATACCCTATACTTTAGCTGTAGAGTATAATAATTTAAGTAATATAGAAAAAACAGAATTTATAATTTATGAATTTAAGTTTACAGGATAGATAACTCGCATTTGATAATCTCAGTAATTTTATTGTTAATATGAATGAATGAAAAAATTTCGATTTGAATCAATAAATAATATTCTTTTATTTAATAAACCAGTGTTCTTAGGTTTATTAAATAAAGCAATATTAGTTATTAATTATTAATATAATAATAATAAGCAAAGCAAACTTTAGTCAAATATTAGTTATTGATTATTAATATAATAATAATAAGCAAAGCAAACTAATATTGTTTATTAAATAAAGCAATATTATTTATTAATTCAAACCGAAATTTTTTAACGACATGGCAAAATCATTTGATTCAATAGATAATCAAATTGCTTCTAAATCAACTTAAAACAATAATGTGTCAACTAAGATGTTCACCGAATTTAAAAATGATCTATTAACTGAGATTTCTGCCTAGCTCACAGTTTCAGATAACTTTGACCGTATGGAAGCTAATACTTAGATTCAGTTCATCAGGAGGTTTCTAGTACCAACGCAGAAATAATTTAAAACATTTGCTCTGAATTGCATAATACGCGATTACTTGGTGAAGTGCTCACATCTAATAAAACTGGAATTGTACTAGATATTTCTGATAAAATTATTCAAACTGATTCTATCACACCAGTTACATGCAAAAAGAGTGGAGTGGAAGGATTATGAAGCTTATTCAATGCAATAACTTTTTTCCTATAAGTGATAGTTATCACTCGTACATCTTTGTAAAAGACGTTCTGAGTTCCTTTAGTGAAATTAAATTATCTGAGTTTCTGAAGTGAGAATTCAACATTAGTTCGGTAATCTGTACTAATTTAACACGGAAGAGGATAAAAAAGAATAGAGTTAAATATTATTGCTTTCTCATCTCTGGATCTGTTTACAATTTGAGAAATCTTCAACACCCAAGTAATATCAAAATTCGTAATAAAATTGGTGCTTTTATTGGAAAAGAGAAACTTGAGGTTAAAGGTAAATTTAAAAATGATTTAAGAATACCTTTATTCAATACAGATACAGATTATTCAAAAAAACATTTTAAAATAAGCGATGAACCACCTATAAATACTAATTTTAATCTAAAAAGTTTACTTGGTTTGTCTTTTCCTATGGTTCCTTCTCAATCTTCTAATAATATAATAATATTAATAATAATCTGTATAATAATATTAATAATATCTTATAATATTGATCCAAGTAATAATATTAACCCCATTAACTATAACAATAATTTAAATTCTAATTCTATAAATAATTGTAGTTTTTTTATTAATAATCAAAGTATTAAAAATCATACTAATTTTAATCCAACTATTAATAATAAACAAAGTATAAAAACTCTTACTAAACCTAATACTATCACTAATTCTAACGTTGATTCGAATACCAATTTTATAAAAGCTCCTCTTTCCAATAATAACAACATTACATATCCTTCTAATAGTCGCCATTCTATGAAAGTCACTTTTTCTAATTCTAACAATTTTCCTAAATCATCTAATTAACTTGTTAGTGATTCTTATTTAAAAAACAAACTTTCTAAATTTAAAAAATATGTTTCCAACAAGCTTAATAAATATCATAACTTTGTTCAAGGCGAAACAATGATGCCTCATAGTAAGGTTTCTAACTTAAACACAACAGAAACTTCTGACAAAACAATATCAAACATTTAGAGAAGAGTCAAGATAAGTTTTTTTTGTAGACTTTCTACAGTAATGGCTGTCAACGGCTGGAAATAACTCTATGTGATGTTATTCGTTGCAGTACTTCGTCAGATGTTTTATTATGTGGTTTATGTTTGCCTCTTTGATCATCTTCCAAACGGCCATATGGATTGACTTCTCTTATAACTGAACTTCTTAATAGAGCATCAGTTACATTTAAAGTATTCATAAAAAAATTTCGACATACCATTTTTTTTTCCACTAAATGATAAATAAATTGCCGTTGAGAGTTAACATTATTCAGAGTTCTAAATTCCTTGTATAAATATTCTCTTTCCTCTTGAGTAATTTCGTTACAACCTATATGATTCCTTTTTGTTATACAAGGTGATGGTTACATTTTTCTTGCAGGACGTTCACACCCATTACTGTCTATGTAAATTTCCCCGTTTGTTCTTTGAACTTTACTGACATTTTTTCTGACATTTCAATAAGTTGCGTTTAGCTTTCTCTTTTTCGTTTTGCTTTTGAATTTTTATGTATATTTATAGCCTCAAAATTTTTTTTATCAATATTTTCTAAAAATCATAATATTAAATTAAATTTTATTTTATAATTTTTTTGTTAAGTGAAAATTTTTGCATACTGATCTCAGATAACTCAGCACGATCATCTTTACTTGGATGATATGAATTTCTACATTTTCAAAATCTAGAAGACTTTCTAAATCATCATTGCAATCCGCAGTCTTTTCTTTATTAATATTTTCTTAATATCATAACATTAAATTAAATTTTATTTTATAACATTAAAATATTTTTGTATTAGGTAAAAATATTTTTATACATATCTCAGATAATTCAGAAATAGTATCATCATTCTTACTTGGTTGATATGAACTTTCTCAAGATTCAAAATCTGGAAGACTTTCTAAATCGTGATTCCAATTCATTCCAGTTTTTTGTTCATTAGCATTCCAAAATGAACAACCTGCTTGTTCTTTTACAGGCCTGATCTCTCTGTCTGATAAAGCGGATAATTCCAACTTTTCATTTCTTTTTCACTTCATTTTTTATTACATTTTTAATTATTTTAAAAGATAGTTTTATTTCTATTATACACTTCAATTACTATTTTCAAAAATATATTTGATTACTAACCACTTTTAGCACTAAATTAATAATGAGCACTAAATAAGTAAGATTTCTATTTCTATGTATTTCTCATAAGAACAAAAATCATAGACAGAATTAAACATGAAATGCAGTTTTTATTTTTTTTAACGACAATATTTTTGAAAAAATAACGCTTTTATGTTTGACTGTTTTGAAAACTGTTTGTTGTTATTTGTTACATTTAGAGTACTGAATACACAAATATTTACCGGAATCAATAATCAGATAATATAATATAAAAATATACTAATATATACAGAAATAACACTTGTTGAAAAATAATAGAAACATTTTAGTGCAATAATCGCGAAACTTAATTTTCGCGACTTTGGCATCAAAAAAATATGATTTAAATAACTTTTCGTAAGTTTGTCAAAATAAAAAAATTGAATTACAAAGAAATAAATAAATTTAAAGAGATTCGTGTCTTTGGCATTCATAAATTACATTATTTTCTATATTCTTGCATTATTAAGTCAAAACAGCAAAAAAAGCAGTTTCGAGACTATGGCGACCCGACGATATCATATTGGCTATATCATTTACCAATTTGAATTTTTAAATTGAGTTCTTTTAACTTTTGCAAAATGTTTGAAATAACCTCTAAATGTTCTTGAACTGATGTACTAAAGATAAGTATATCATCAAGATATACTACACAAAAAGTATTAATGAAGTCATGTAAAACGTAGCTAATCTTACGTTGCAATGTGGCAGGAGCATTCTTTAGTCCGAATGGCATAATGACATAATACATATGATTAAGGCGTCGAAAAACAGGTTTAGCTTGATTTTTTCATCTACCAGAATCTGGTGGAAGTCCTTGGCAAGATTGAAGGTCGTACAATACTGGGATCGATCCAACTTTCCGAAAAACGAATCTATATTAGAAATGAGGAATTTGTCGTCTACAGTGATCTCATTTAGGTTCCTGTAGTCGACAATAATTCCCCATTTTTGTTTGCCTGATTTGTCCATTTTCTTTGGAACAATCAAAATAGACGAATTATAGGGGGAATTACTAAGTTTAATAATTCCTTGGGATATCATTTCGGATGTTTGCTTTTCCGCTTCTTGTTCGTGGATCTTTAGAAACCTATAGATTTGTGATTATATTGGTTGACTATGTTTGGTGATTATTTGATGTTTAAATATTTTAATATTTGTACATTTTCTGCCCTCTTGATAAAATAAATTTTTTGTGACAATTTCATTAACTTTTTTCTTCTCTTCTTAATTTTATCTATAGAATTTAACTGATGAATCCCGTCATATGGCCATGAGTCTTTAAATTTTGTAACTTGCTTTTGGTGGTTACAAACACCATACTAAAGTTAATATACCCTATACTTTAGCTGTAGAGTATAATAATTTAAGTAATATAGAAAAAACGGAATTTATAATTTATGAATTTAAGTTTACAGGATAGATAACTCGCATTTGATAATCTCAGTAATTTTATTGTTAATATGAATGAATGAAAAAATTTCGATTTGAATCAATAAATAATATTCTTTTATTTAATAAACCAGTATTCTTAGGTTTATTAAATAAAGCAATATTAGTTATTAATTATTAATATAATAATAATAAGCAAAGCAAACTTTAGTCAAATATTAGTTATTGATTATTAATATAATAATAATAAGCAAAGCAAACTAATATTGTTTATTAAATAAAGCAATATTATTTATTAATTCAAACCGAAAATTTTTAACGACATGGCAAAATCATTTGATTCAATAGATAATCAAATTGCTTCTAAATCAACTTAAAACAATAATGTGTCAACTAAGATGTTCACCGAATTTAAAAATGATCTATTAACTGAGATTTCTGCCTAGCTCATAGTTTCAGATAACTTTGACCGTATGGAAGCTAACACTTAGATTCAGTTCATCAGGAGGTTTCTAGTACCAACGCAGAAATAATTTAAAACATTTGCTCTGAATTGCATAATACGCGATTACTTGGCGAAGTGCTAAAATCTAATAAAACTGGAATTGTACTAGATATTCCTGATAAAATTATTCAAACTGATTCTATCACACCAGTTACATGCAAAAAGAGTGGAGTGAAAGGATTATGAAGCTTATTCAATGCAATAACTTTTTTCCTATAAGTGATAGTTATCATTCGTACATCTTTGTAAAAGACGTTCTGAGTTCCTTTAGTGAAATTAAATTATCTGAGTTTCTGAAGTGAGAATTCAACATTAGTTCGGTAATCTGTACTAATTTAACACGGAAGAGGATAAAAAAGAATAGAGTTAAATATTATTGCTTTCTCATCTCTGGATCTGTTTACAATTTGAGAAATCTTCAACACCCAAGTAATATCAAAATTCGTAATAAAATTGGTGCTTTTATTGGAAAAGAGAAACTTGAGGTTAAAGGTAAACTTAAAAATGATTTAAGAATACCTTTATTCAATACAGACATAGATTATTCAAAAAAAAATTTTAAAATAAGCGATGAACCATCTATAAATACTAATTTTAATCTAAAAAGTTTACTTGGTTTGTCTTTTTCTATGGTTCCTTCTCAATCTTCTAATAATATAATAATATTAATAATAATCTGTACAATAATATTAATAATATCTTATAATATTGATCCAAGTAATAATATTAACCCCATTAACTATAACAATAATTTAAATTCTAATTCTATAAATCATTGTAGTTTTTTTTATTAATAATCAAAGTATTAAAAAATCATACTAATTTTAATCCAACTATTAATAATAAACAAAGTATAAAAACTCTTACTAAACCTAATACTATCACTAATTCTAACGTTGATTCGAATACCAATTTTATAAAAGCTCCTCTGTCCAATAATAATAACATTACATATCCTTCTAATAGTCGCCATTCTATGAAAGTCACTTTTTCTAATTCTAACAATTTTCCTAAATCATCTAATTAACTTGTTAGTGATTCTTATTTAAAAAACAAACTTTCTAAATTTAAAAAATATGTTTCCAACAAGCTTAATAAATATCATAACTTTGTTCAAGGCGAAACCATGATGCCTCATAGTAAGGTTTCTAACCTGAACACAACAGAAACTTCTGACAAAACAATATCAAAAATTACTTCTAGCACGTCTCTTCTGTACGAAATAGAGGTAAACTTATCTTTTTATAATGCTAATGTTTATTTATTACTAAACCGTAACGTAACTCCATCTATTTTAGATCCTCTTGTCCATCTATTTTTGATCCATCTATTTTAGATCCTTCATGATAATAATAATAACATCAGATACGTTTTGGCTAGGTTAAGGGACAGTAAAATATTTGAAAATGTTATACTATATTTTGCATATCCTCATGATAAATCTAACGACGTTTGCATTGATGCTAAAACTAATACATAGCTAAAAATAGCGATTCAACAAAAGGATTGCCCACCGATATTAACGATTTACGTAAAATTTTTGTGAGATATCATGAAACACTTAATATATCCGCAGATAGTGCCCTAACTGATTTGCAATCGTACGCTTCACTTATTTTATCAAACAGGATTAACTATCTTCAAAGGACGAGAGAAAATAATATTAAATGGGTTGCACATGAAGAGGAAGCTTATTTTGTATTCAATGCTTTGTAATCAATTTTTCTAATTCTTTTAATTTTCAATAGTTTGTAATAATTCTATTTGCTCGGTTTGTAATAATCGTGGGAGGCCGTTAGATTTGCTCAACACTTTCTTATCGTCACAATTTTTCCAAAGCTAATTTTGATACTATTAATAACTATTTATGCGATTATGACTTTTCATTTTTATCCTTTACCAATTTAGAGATAACAGCTAATAATTTCTATAAAATCCTTCATTCCATTATTTCACAACATGTTCCATTAGTTATTGATAAAATTAACGAATTTTGCCTTGGTTTACCAGAAATCTTAAGAAATAAAAAAATAAAAAAAACTAAAACCTGGCGTAAATTCATTAAAAGCAATTATAATCATGACTTTAATAATTTTCTTATTTTATTTAATGATTTCAAGTCAATGTCTAATAATCTTTACTTTAACTATATACGGAATATGCTTCGAATATTAAAACTAATCCCCCAAAGTTCCAAAAATCTCTATGTTTAAATGTTATAACACAAGCTCTATGAGGTATCTTCAATCTGGAAATACCAAACGATAGGTGCAATTATGAGTCTTAATTTACCGTTATGCGAAACTGAATTATTGCAAACTCCTTTAACCCTTCTATCTTCTAAACGGTTTAAGTTGAAAACTTGAAATTTTGACAGAAGTTAGATCTTTGAAAATAAGTATGAGTCATTTCAGAAATTTTTTTGTATCACCTCCCGTTTAGGAGCTGTAAGGTGGGAAAAAACTGAAAATTTCCTATTTTTAAACACCTGTAACTTGAACACCTGTTAAAATTTTTTTAAAGTAATACATAAAAATTAAAGCTTCAACATTATACTCTTATTTTTGTTAACAACTTTTTTTTACAATATAGGGTTACTTTATAATTGACGAAAGTGTTACTTGATTTTTTCAAATTTTTTAACAAATTTTTTTAACGAATTTTTTGCATTTTGTTTTACTCGATAATTTGAAATTGTTGGGGATATAATGCGTAGTACAAAAAAATGTAAATAAACAAACAACATAACGGTTGCTTGAAGAATTTTTATTTATATGATATTGATATACATCCATACTTATATAATATCATATTTATTTACATATCGTATATGTCACTGATGAATGAATGATAAGAGTATAGATGTATATTATATAGCGCCGTATTTACATACACATATGTATTTTATTGTACTTATAAGAAATTATTCTACGAATGGAAATATTTTTAAAGAAATATTGCAATGTATGGCGATATACTTATAACAATATAAATATACTATGTGCGCATTAATATAATATAATATTTAAAATTATATTTACTATTTTGTAATTTAATATACATTTACCGCTCAGTATTAAATGGTACTATAGAATATTTGAAAAAGTTTTGGATTGATAATCGTTATGTGGAAGGTTAGAATCTGCTTTTTAAGAATGTATAAACATATAGTTTGAATATATGTACAACCCTTAGTTCTAGAAATGATAAAATTCATTCAAATTATTTTAAAATACTAAAATATTAAAAAAATAATATTGTAAGCAGAGTGACAGGCTGTGAACATACTAACGGTTCGTACAGGTATCTAGGAGTTGACAAAGGCAACTGTATTCTTTCTCGTTTTAATTTTAATTTTATTTTTTAATAACTAAAAATCTTATAGCAACACTCGACATGTTTTCTTATTCTACTTCTAAAGTCATATTTCTTGCAATTTCTATTCGATCATTCTGCTTGAAATATTTGCTATTATCAAAACAGCTGATCATTTTAATTTATATAATACATTTAAATTATATGTGTTATATAAACTTACTTGTTGCACATTAGAGCAGCTGATAATTTTTATTTTTTTTATTTATCTTGTTTTTTTTTGTTTAATGAGCTTCGATAATATTGATAATATTAAAGATAACATAAAGGTGGATCATTACGTTAACTTTGATCGAACTTCAGCAATACATAAATATAAAAATAATTTAGATATTATGTATCTAAATATTCAAAGTTTAACCAAAAAATTGTATGAAGTCGAAGCGTTAATTGATAATTTTAATTGTAACGTAGATATTATAGCATTGACAGAATAATGGTTGCATACATCAGAAAATAAATTTTTTAATATCAATTTAATGTATATTTTAGCAATAGATATGATGCATATATGGGGGGTTACTATTTAAGTAAGAAATGACATAGATAGTAACCTAATCTTTAGTGAGGAATTGGGAAATAGTAATATGATAGGTGCAAAATTATTAAAAGAAAATAGCAATTTTATAGGAATATATAGATCTCATGATACTCGAATGAATGATTTTTTAACCAAAATCGATGAAATAACATTTAAAGACAAAGGGTCAGTTATAGAAGGTGATATGAATATCAATTTACTAAAAGGCAATAATTCTGACAACAAGCTATATAATAATATGTTGCTTAGCAACGGCTTCATAATTTTTAATAAAATTTCCGAAAAATACTCTACCAGAATCGGCAAGCACTCCAAATCAATATGCCATCACTTTATTACAGACTTAGTAAAACAAAAATATTACTTCCATAATATTAGATACATAACTTTCTGATCATCAAATGCTTTTAATTAGTATAGGTCACAAACGCACAATAAGCACAAGAACCAATATAAAACTATATTAAACTTTGATAATGTTGCAAATGATAGAATATAGTCAAATTTTGACTCGTACACTGACTTTGGAGAAATTGTTTCCGATCTTAGTTCAATTATTAATAATAACACACAACAAATACCCGTTAAAAATTAAAAAAAAAGAATGAGTGGATCTCAGAACAAATTTTAACGAAAATAAAAATTAGAAACTCGTTCTTTAATTAAAAAACAAAATTTCCCAATGACAATCATATTAACAATTTATATTTACAATATAGAGATAACGTAAAAAAGTTAATAGTTGAGGCTAAAAAAAATACTGTTCTGACAAAATAGCACAAAACTGTGATAATAAAAAAATTTGGAATTTATATAAAGAAATAAGTAAGAAATAATAGTAAGAGGTTAATATGAGGTTTATATATATTACAAAGAGACATCATCGTATTAATAGGTTCATGTTTCCCATAATTAGTTCTATGAAAATGCAAGTTAAACATATTTACAGATCATAATCAAGAATTGAGTTTAGCAAATAATTGAGAAGAAAAAATATTACCTTTAATTAATTCGGTTAAAAACACTATATCTGCTACTTTACGACGTTTCTCAAGGGTATGAGGATGTAATAAATTTAATCTATGTTCGTATGGAGCTAGTGTTAAAGGATCTTCCAATGGAAGAAAGCGTAAAGCAAATCTTAGAAATTTTTTGAACTGATTCTATTCTATTTATGAATATTATAAAATGGGCTCCATACCTGGGAAATTTCAAGTTAGGTTTAACCAAACAAGTAAAAAGAGATTTTAATACATAAGGATCATCAAATTCTCTTGCCCAACGTTTAATGAAACCTAGCATAGAGATGGCTTTATTTAGTATATCAGTATAATGACGGTGAAAAGAAAGCTTGCTATCAAAGAGTACCCCTAGATCTTTTATAGAGGCAACTTTAGGAATAGTTATGTTATTGAAAGAATAGGAATAAGATTGGGCATGGACGACGTGTAAAACTAATTAATGCACATTTATTAACGTTAAATTGAAGATTATTGTTACAACATCAATCATAAAATCAATTAAGATCAGCTTGCAAAGCTAAACATCTTTTAAATTTTTAATTTTGAGGAAGATTTTCATATCGTCGGTGTAAATTATAAAATGGCAATTAAGTATTAACGAAATAACATCATTAATGGAAATAATAAACAGGAGAGGTTCAAGATGACTACTTTGGGGAACACCCGTGGCAACATCGAATTCAGAAGATGTCGCGGATCTAAAAGACACACTATACCTACGTTCGGAAAGATAGGAGTGAACCCAATTAATGAAAAAAATGGCGACTCCAAGTTTTTCCAACTTAAAAATAATAATATTGTGCGGAAGAAGGTCAAAAGCTTTACTAAAATCGGTATATATCACATCTGTTTGAAAACCATCCTCCATGTTATTAATGAAAGTAGAGGTGAATTCAATAAGATTAGTAACAGTTGATTTATGCTTAACAAAGCCATGTTGACAAGGAGATAAAAAGCAAGTACAATGATCATAAATAGAATCAAATATGATCAATTTAAAAAGTTTGGGAATAGATGATAGTTTCGCAATTGGGCGATAATTTGTTACATCGTTTTTAAAGTTTTTTTTATGAAAAGGCTTAATAAGAGAAGTCTTTCAAATAGAAGGAAAAATACGAGTAGTCAAAGAAAAATTAAATAAGATAGAAAGGGAACCATATAATGAAATCGAACATTTTTTTAAAACGTGTTTGGAATACTATCAGTACCAGGATTAGAATTAATGTCAAGCTGTTGTAAGTAGTTTAAGACTACATTAGAATCAATATGAATATTAGTAAGCGTTGTTTTAGGAAAGTTAACTAAGTGGCAGAAATAATCTTTATTTAAAGAAAACGCAGGCAGAGCGTAACTGACTGAAAAAAAATAACGGAAAAATTCAGAAATCACTTTAGAATCACTACTGTTAGAGTTGTTATAATTCATACAAGTGGGATATTGGTCAAATTTTCTTTTAGAATTGACAAACTTCCAAAAGAGTTTTGGATTAGTTTTAATATTCGAAGCATATTCCGTATATAGTTAAAGTAAAGATTATTAGACATTGACTTGAAATCATTAAATAAAATAATAAAATCATTAAAGTCATGATTATAATTGCTTTTAATGAATTTACGCCAGGTTTTAGTTTTTTTTATTTTTTTATTTCTTAAGATTTCTGGTAAACCAAGGTAAAATTCGTTAATTTTATCAATAACTAATGGAACATGTTGTGAAATAATGGAATGAAGGATTTTATAGAAATTATTAAACGTAACCTCTAAATTGGTAGAGCATAAAAATGAAAAGTCGTAATCGCATAAATAGTTATTAATTGCTTCAAAATTAGCTTTGGAAAAATTGTAACGATAAGAAAGTGCTGAAATCAACATAAGGAGACATAAGAGAAGAAAAGGAAAACCATATCGGAGGGTGATTTTCATCAATATCGGCGAGTTCAAATGGACAGGTAATAGTAACTAAATTATTCCAGTTTGAAGTAAATAACTGCCTCCCACGATTATTGTAAACCGAGGATACCTGTTGAAAATTAAAAGAATTAAAAGAATCGATTACAAAACACTCAATATTACTAACTAATTCATATGGTACAAAATAAGCTTCCTCTGCATGTGCAATCCATTTAATATTAGGTAGATTAAAATCACCATATAGTATAATATCATCATTTGTGCTGAGATTACTAATTAGTAATTCAATTTCTAATATATACTTAGTATATACTTCTAATATATATTCTACTGGACCTAGGAGGAATATAACAGTTAATGATAATAACATTTATCAACTGCAATTCAATTTTAATGGCAATAATTTCCATAATTTCAGATGAATCGCACTAAGTAACTAATAATTGCGAGGAAGAGAATGTATTTTTTACAGCTATTAATACACCAACACCTCTTGGAACGTTATGAGAAAAAAGACAATCATATCTTTTATTCCTATAGACAGTATAAGACGAAGGGAAAATTTCAAGATTATTAATTGATGAAGTAAGCCAAGTTTCCCAACAAAAACATCAAAATCTAAAAGTGAAGAATTTAAAAAATCTTTTTAGTTTTGTACGTAAACCTCTTACATTTTGATAATAAATAGCTAATTTAATGGCATTCTTTGTGTGTGATTCAGAAACAGATAGCAAAAGACTGATGTTAACTAGATATCTTTTGGCTAGAAAGGGGACGAAAGTACTTACCATTATTTTCTATCGACCTTTGAAGATAGTTAATCCTGTTTGATGAAATATGTGAAGTATACGATTGCAAATCAGTTAGGGCACTATCAGCGGATATATTAAGTGCTTCATGATATCTCACAAAAATATTACGTAAATCCTTAATATCGGTGGGCAATCCTTGTTATTGAATCGTTATTTTTAGCTATGTATTAGTTTGTCACCAATGCAAACGTCGTTAAATTTATCATGAAGATATGCAAAATATAGTCTAACATTTTCAAATATTTTACTGTCCCTTAACCTAGCCAAAACGTATCTGATGTTATTATTATTATCATGCAGGTGGTACAAGAGGACCTAAAATAGATGGAGTAACGGTTTAGTAATAAAGAATCATTAGAATTATCAGCAGAGAAGTTAACCTGTATTTTAGTTCGCACAGAAGAAGAGGTGCTAGAAGTAATTTTTGATAATATTTTGTTAGAAGTTTCAGTTGTGTTTAAGTTAGAGCCCTTACTATGAGGCATGATAGTTTCACCTTGAACAAAGTTATGATACTTATTGAGCTTGTTGGAAACCATTTTTTTAAATTTAAAAAGTTTGTTTTTTAAATAAGTATCACTAACAAGTTTATTAGATGATTTAGGAAAATTTTTAGAATTAGAAGAAGTGGCTTTAATAGAATGGCGACTAATAGAAGAATTTGTTACGTTGTTATTATTAGAAAGAGGAGTTTTATAGAATTGGTATGAGAATAAACGTTAGGATTAGAAATAGTATTAGGTTTAGTAAGAGTTTTTATACTTTCTTTATTATTAGTAGTTGGATTAAAATTAGTATGATTTTTAATACTTTGATTATTAATAGAAAATCTAGAAAAATTTATAGAATTAGAAGTTAAAATATTGTTAGAGTTAATGGGGTTAATATTATTACTTGAATTAGAATTAGAAGATTTAGAAGAAGGCATAGGAAAAGACAATTCAAGTAAACTTTTTAGGTTAAAATTAGTATTTATAGGAGGTTTATTAGTTATTTTAACATTATTTAATGAAAATTCTACATCTGTATTGAATGAAGGTATTTTTAAACCATTTTTGGTTTACCTTTGACCTCAGGTTTAAGTTTTTCAATTACAGCCCCAATTTTGTTCCAAATTTTAATATTACTTGGATGTTGAAGAATCCACAAATTGTAAACAGCTCCAGAGATGAGAAAACAATGATATTTAATTCTATTCCTTTTTATCTTCTTCGATGTTAAATTAGTACAGATTACCGAACTAATGTTGAATTCTCATTTACAAAAGAACTAATGTTGAATTCGCCCTTTACAAAGATGGACGAGTGATAACTATCACTTATAGCAGAATTATTGCATTGAATAAGCTTCGATATTTATGTAAAATGGTTGACTCAGTCTGTACATTTTTATCACATATAACAGGTGTGATAGAATCAGTTTGAATAATTATAATTAGAATCAATTTTATCTGGAACAGTGAGCTGGGCAGAAATCTCAGTTAATAGATTATTTTTAAATTCGGTGAACATCTTAGTTAACAAATCATTATTTTGAGTTGATTTAGAAGCAATTTGTCCTTAAAAGAATATCGGTTTGAATTAATAACTTATATTGCTTTGTTTAATAAACCCGTATTCTTATCATTCATATTGACAATAAAATTACTTAAATTATCATATACGCTTCTAAATAGTGATTCATGGTGTTGGCAATCATCACAAATGAATCAGTTATCCAAAGAAGGATGATACCAATCCCTGCTTGCTCCCATACAGATACCATGCAACTTTCTCTTACAGAAAGCTTTACAAACAACAAATTTACACTTTTTATCAGTAATGGTGCAATTTTCCATGTTACATTTAAATTCCATCGTAATTTCTATAATTTTAGAATTAAAAAATAATTAAGATAAAAAAAATTAAATAAAAATACTAAATTGACAGAGTCAGCAAACTTTTACTTTAATATATGTTTTTATTCTTATTATTTTTTTTTTTAAATAAAAGTAAATGTACTTTGATTAAAAAAAATTATTCAATGCAATAATTCTTCACATTCACTTTAGAATAGTTAGTTATAAATTAATATAAAAAAATAAAAACACTAAATTGACAGAGTCAACAAAATTTTTCTTTAATATATGTTTTTATTCTTATTATTTTTTTTTTAAATAAAAGTAAATGTACTTTGATTAAAAAAATTGGTATCACTTTGGAAAAGTTAGTTATACATTAATATAAAAAAATGATACAGTCAGCAAAAATAAATTTCTTTCTAAACAGAATATTAATGAAAAAAAAAATTCGTTTCAAATAAAAAGGAAAATAATTGTTTATATAACTGTCTAAAAGTGTATAATGAACTTCCTGAAACTTTCAAATTAATCAATAGTATAACGGAGTTTAAAAATAAAAGTAAAAATGTGATTTGTAATAAATGCTACGGCATCAATTACAAATCACAAGTAAAAAAAAAATAAAAATTAAAAGTCTTCAAAAAAACGAATGTGTAAAACTGAAATTTTTTTTTACGATTTTATATTTTTAAATTTTTATTCGAATATTCAAGTGTAAAACTGTAATTTTTTTTTACGATTTTTTGTTTTTTAATATTTATTCTAGTATTTAAGTACCTATTCTCTCTAATTTTATATTGTATTAAATAAGTTTTCTATTTATTACATTTGTATTTAATTTTATATAATGTTTAATTTTTCAAAGAAGAAGAAAATACTTTTTAATTGGATTGTAATAATAATTTATATGGTCACAAAGCTAAGGCTAAGACCATAAAGAAAAAAGAAAAAAATTTTTGTTTATATTATGTAATATTTACAATTTATGAGTTTAATAAAGAAAAAAAAAACTTAGCTATTTTTTCTTTTTTTAAGATCCAATGAATTTCCTTACGCACTTAGATCGCTTTTTGCCGACCCGTGTCAGGCTTTGACGATGATTTTTTTTCTTAATTTTCTTGATATTTTATTTAGTTTTCTTCTTTATTTTCTTCCATTTCTGAAAAAAAAAAATATTTTCTTACAACTAACTTACCTACAAATTTCCTTTCCATATTGTGTATATGTATGTATAACATTAAAATAGGCAATATATCACACTTTACCAAAATATTAAATTAATCAATAGTAATATATTTAATGTGTTAAATAGTCAATAATATCAAAATAATAACCAATATGAATTAATATATTGTATTAAATCAATATGTATTAAAATATAACAAAATTTAATTGTATTAATATAATTAATAGATACATAAATAAGTAGAAAGATACTTCACTAAATTAGCGTTTTTTTTATAAAAAAAAAAATTCAAAAACAATCTAAACAACCTTTGCAAATTTTTATTCAAATTTATTTTATTTCAATTTGCTACAATCAAACATAATGCAAAGTATATAATATAGTAAATAAATTTAGCTATACATATATAATTATTTTCAATTTGGAATTTTTATTATAAAATAAAAAAATAATATAACAGTTTACACTTATAGGTACTTAGTTGTTAATGCTATGAAACATATACTTAATATGAGATGATTATTATAATGTTATTTAGGTTCGGTTATTAGGTTCGGTAATAGAAAAATCCTATCAAAAAATAAATGTATGTTTTTGTATTCAAAACTTAGCGAATGTCATAATACGTACTGTTTGGAAGAAAACATCGGAATAAAATCAAGGTTTTTTTTTATATAGTTACCATATTTAGAAATGTTATCTATACTGTATGCAGTATAGCTATAGATATTTTAATTTTCTTTAATAGAACACATTCAACACAACAGTTTAAAGTAAATGGGTTTAATCCAGGTAGAAAATTTTCATACAAAACCAAGACGAAAAATTTCATACAAATTTATGACAAAATGAGGAAAGGAAAGGCTGATATATATTTTGCAACGAAAATATATGCCTACATCTTTATATTTCTTTTTCTAAATACATATTCTGGAAAAATCGCATAACCTCGATGACATAATCAACTATAACTCCAAGTTCAAAATATTTCACAAACTCAAAAAATTATCTCAGAATATTTTATATGGCGACCTGAATTAAGGCCCTGCGAAATAAAGCCCCGGGATTTTATATGGGAAATTTCAACATGACATGGGAAAAAGGGAAAAGTTCTGAAATTGTGGGAAATTTTAATATTTTTGATATTATTCTTAAATTATCTAATATATAAAGTACAAAAAAAAAATATTTTTTAAATTAAAAACTGCGTTCGTCTATTTCTCATCATTGAGAATCTGTCAATAACTTTTTCAATAGAAACTGTAATGTCGTTATGACTATGTAAAAACGCTAAGCCAGTTAAGCGTTCTTCTCCAATAGAATTTCTCAACCAGGTTTTCAGTCTTCCTAACAGTCTCCGCTCTGCTGTGGCGACAGAAATAGGAATAGTAAAAAAATCTTCAGTAAGATTAATACATCAGGAAATGTGAAAACATCATTACATTATATGGCATCATTATAATTTGAGCCATTTAAACTTGTGTATTCTACTAGGTCATCGTGCCGAACCCGTCTAGCTTTAATAACTCGTCATTTGGCCTTTAATGGAAATGTTTTTCACAAAAATAATATTGCAATTATCCGAAAACTGTGGTCAAGTATATAACATGTTATATATTAAATTAATTTAGTTTCTCAGCAGAGTCCACAGTTCTCCCCAGCCCTTAAATTCTCTAGTAAGTGTTCATTGTGTTTTATTATTATCTGTAATTCAAAATTGATTATCTGTCATTTACTTTTGTTTTTCGTTTTCGTTTATACATATGTATATTTTAATTTTAATATTTATTAAATTCAATAAATTTTTTATTAAAATACACATACACATGCCCTTTTTATCAAAATCTTTATATATTTCTATTTCATTTTCTAAAATTATATATATCAAGTATTAGAGTAAATAACAACCAGAGTTGCCAGATTTTATTTTTGGAATTCCCTTTTTGGTTGTCGAATTTCCCTCTTCTTCCCATTTAAAAATACGAGAATTCCGACCAAATATCCCATGAAGAAATTGCTCTGTCTACGTTATTTTTGAAATAACTATGTGTATTTTAATAAAAAATTGATTGGACTATTCTGATAAATCACTGAATCAAATTCGGCAATTAAATATATCAAAATGTGTCAAGAAAAACATGTTATGAAATTGCACATAGAAATATATATTCCAATACAACGTTATAGCTTTCAATGCAAATATTCTAGTTTGTTCTTTTTTTGAGTGCTTGTACTACTAGAAAATAAAATTTGTAAATTTTAGTCAAGAACAACAATAAATGAAAAACTTGTAAAATTTATTTAATTTGTTTTTATTATGAAATACTTATACATCTATGCAAATATTCTTATATATTATTTTAGGCTATAAATTATTTCAAAATAATTCTGCAAAATAGTCAGGATCTCCTTCTTGGTTATTTATTTCCCAAATTTTTTGCTCCTCTGTATCTTTATCTAAGACTTGAAACGGTGGTATGAATTCTTCAGTTACCATTAATTTCTCCTCATCTACAGTAGATGTACTTTCATCAACTTGAATCTCATTTTATATACTGACTATTGCAGTTCCCTCAGAATATTGAAATGTTGTTAAATCAGGTTCCATTTTTGTTTTGTTTTTGTAAAATATCTTAGCAAAATTGAATTAAAAATGATTTGGCAGTAAAATTGAACCGCGTTATATACTGTAGAACCCAGTCAAAATTCGAAATTTTCAGAGTATGTAAATAAAGAAATATAAAATTGAATTTTTAAAACTAGTTACATGCTGTAAAAATCATGTCAAGATCTCAAATCTCAAAAGAAATACATACACCAGCTGGGAAAAGGTATCTTAGAAGGGAAGTCAAGCAGAAAGAAGTAAATGATACATGGCAAATTGATCTAGTGGAAATGATTCCTTATGGAAAATTTAACAAAGGTTTTAAATATATGTTAACCGTTTTAGATATATTTTCTAAATATGCTAATGCTGAACCAATTAAAACTCAAGCCGGTAGTAATGCTTTTAACATGCACCTTAATTATAAAACGAGCTAAAAACTTAGCTAAAAACATTCATTCAGATCAAGGTAAAGAATTTTTCAATTCGATATTCCAAAATTTTGTTGTACAGAAGAGTATTAATCACTATCATACTTACTCTGAAATGAAAGCATCTATTGTAGAACGCTTTAATCGAACTTTAAAAAATTTAATGTGGAAAATATTTAGTTTACAAGGAAACTACAAATGGATTAATACATTGCAATCTTTATTAAATACCTATAATTCCACTAAATATAGAACAACTAAAGTCCCCCCTGAAAAAATTTCTATGAAAAACAAAAAATTTATTTTAAAAAATGTTTACATGCAACTTAAAATTTCTCTAAAAGCCAAATATAAAGTTGAAGACAATGTTAGAATAAGTAAATACAAAAAAATATTTGGAAAAGGTTATCTACCTAATCGGTCTACTGAAATTTTTAAGATTATCAAAGTAAACAGTACCTAGCCGATCACATATCAGCTGATTGATTATAAAAATGATTCAATATTTGCTGGATTTTATTAGGAGCAACTCACAGGAAAACACCCAAACGTAAATCTTCTCGAGAAAATTTGAAAGAAAAAAGGAAATAAAGTTTTTGTTAAATGATTTGGGTTTGACGAAAAACATAACACATGGATAAATTCAACAAATATCGTTTAATATCTGTAAAATAAAACTTTAATAAGGATCTGAAAAACTTGATAACATCTGAAAAATAAAATAAAAACTTAACCTCTGAAAAATAAAATAAAATCCTAACATCTGAAAAATGAAAATAAATTTAGAACAGTACAAATTTATTTGAAATAAAATTTTTTATTAAACGAATTCGTTATATAAAATCCTTAATATAAAAAACATACTTCTTAATATATAATAATTCTTAAATTAGACTAAATTCTATAATATAAAAACTTAAACTATAACATTGTTTTGTGGCGAATTGAATCAATATCTTCCAATACCGAAACTTTTTGTTGCAGTATAAATATAACATTATTTAGGGTCTCGAAGACCCATTTTTCACCGTAAACGGTGTTTTTGTTTTAATTTTATTAATTTTATAGAGCCTACTTGGCTCCATATCTTTAACCTTTAAAAGTTTTTTTAAAGGTTTTTTTCGATTTAAATAATTCCACCAGTTTTCTATTTTTGGTGAAATTTGATTTGTTTCGTGATTTATGCAGAAAAGGGGTAATTTATTAAATTGCCGTTTAATTTCAATGTTGTAATACTTGCCGTTAATTTCAATGTTGTAATACTGTTTTCTATTTAAAATACGTATAAGATGAGATTCTAATTATTAAAAAAATATAATTTATTATAGTGTCATTTGATTATAATTTATATCTTTAAGATAAGTTTTAAATTAAATTGTAGTTTGAAAATTACAATGTTGCATATAATTTTTTATTTACATATTAAGATAGGATTCTAGTTAGAACAACTTAGGATTAAGATGGGATTCTAGTTAAAAAAACTAAAATTTATTAAAGTATCATTTTAATTTAAAAGAATGAATCTGTATTGAAAATTTAATATTTTTTGTTTTTATTATATCTTAAATTTAATATTTTTTGTTTTTATTTTATTTATATCTTGTTAATCTTTATTCTCAAAATTATAATACAAAATATTTAACAAAGTTCTAAACTTATAGCAGGAGAATAGTTAGCGATCTTATGTGTTTAAAATATTAACAAATAGTGTATAAGATCACACCAAAAAAAAATTGGAAATGGTTAAAATATATTATGCTATTTAACAATATTAAGTGGGGTTACTTAATAAAAAGAAACTAATTAACAATAGATCTAAAAAAAAAAAAATAATTTAAATCTAAATAAAAAGAACATAGAAAGAACCAAAGAATAAATAAAAAGTATAATTATATAAGACTAATATATATTTATATTAAAACATGCCGCATGTTTATTAAAGATTCAATGTCACCATAATTTAAGGCAAATAACCAAGTGTTTTAGTAAGTGTTGAAAACCTCCGCTCGCTACGAATATCAACTGGCAAGTTGTTGAATAAATGAGGAGCTAGAACATTAAAAAACTGACAAAAGTGTGCAAAATTACCTCTAGGAAGCTTTACAAAATTCATATTATTTATCCTAAGATTGTCGCTAAAGACACTTCTACTAAATAAGTATCCAGAGTGAATAAAAAATATGTTGTGAATCTTGTATACATAAAGATGGCGAAGTGGTAAAATAAAAAGCTTTCTAAAAAGAGGAAGACCAGGGTATAAACGATTTTTTTTAGTAAAAGTCTGGCAGCATGCTTCTGAGATGTTAGTAAAGAATAAATTTTATTATAGTAAGCGTCACTCCAAGATGAAAGTTCATATTGGATTTTAGAATCACAAAGAGCAAAGTATACCATTCTAATCACTTTTAAAGAACAGTAGAAACTAAGATGATAAATTTGCCTTACTGATCTATTTAAATAATTTTTCAAGTAATAAGAATGCTCTAACCAGTTTAGTCGGTGATCTATAATTATAACGCCTAGGTATTTAAATGAAGTAACGTTTTCGATTTTAAAACATTTAGAACAGCAATTCACTTGCTCATTATATGACACATCATTATCAGCAATTGGAAATATTATATTTTTCTGTTATTCAAGCATTTAACATTTGAAATTCGTATAAAGAAAATGTAGAAAAAAATTATTTTACAAAGGTTTCTTACAGAAACTATAACGCCTTGCATAATAGAAAGCGAGTTCAATCCCTGCACAGGCCGTAGGTGTTTTTTTCTTTACATATTTATTACGACCCCTTACGGCCAAATATAATGTAAACATATAGTATATAATATAAACAAAATAAATAATATTAGTATATAATTTAATAATAGTATAAAAACCTATAATAGCCTTGGTAGCCGATGGTTCAATAATATTGCATTACATTTATGTATGTAATATTAATATAAATAAATAAATAAATAATAAATAGAAAGCGAGAATTCGACATTTATTAAACGATTTAATATGAACGGTCATAAAATAAAATTTGTAATTAAATCCGTACCTGAAAATAGAGAACAAATTAGCTGGTTTAAGGATGCTATACGTCAAATAATCATTATTGCTGTGAAAAATGATAGTTATTTATAATGCACTTTTTGTTTAACAGTTACCCGCTTTAGATTACCCACTGGTAGAGGTAGAAATAATAAATGTTCAAATTATAAAGAGGAATGCTTAAAAAGGAAAGGAATAATAACAATAAAAAACAGCGATAATTTATGTCTACCACTTGTTGTTTCAATAGCTTAAATTGAAAAATTTATTGAATATGAAAAAATTCGAAAAAATATAGAAAAACTTCAAACATTAACAGTTCTAAAATTATTAAAAACATCAAAAATAACAATTCCATCTGAAGGTTGAGAAATTCGTGAAATGAATCAATTTCAAAAATTTTTACATAAACACAAAATTGTTGTGTATAAATATGGAACTAGGGGTGCAGAAGTAATATTTGAAGGATTTAATAATGGAAAAAAAATTAACTTGCTGTACCATAATAATCATTACAATGTAATAACTTCGCTCACAGCTGCTTTTTGCACAGCATTTTATTGTGAAGAATGTCATATTCCGTATTCTAAGAAAAATGATAGGTGTTCGAAAAGTTGCCCTTGCTGCCAAAACTCACCAGCTTGTTCAATTAATGTTAAAAATATTTTATGTATGCAATCGCGCATTTCGTGGTCATGTTTTGAAAATCATAAGGCTTCCAGTTCAAAAAATAGAAGCATCTGTGAAGAAATTAGGAAATGCAAATTTTATTTTAAAGTTTATAAAAGTTGTAGGACTCATATATGTGGAGAATATTTTTGTAAAATTTGCGATAATCATGTTCCTGAAAACCAAAAATGATTCATTCAGCAAGACAAAACAAAAGTAAATTTTGAAAACTACATTTACGTATTTTATGATTTAGAAACAAGACAAGAAATTAACTCTACAAAAATAAAAGAACATGTTCCAAGTTTATGTATAGCTCAACTGAGATGCTTTAAATGTATAAACATTAGTTCTCTATACTTTTGTGAAAAATGTAGATTAAGAGAAAAAGTTTTTAAAACGAAAAATGTGATAGAGGATTTCATGGAATTTACTTTAAAATTAAACAAGGTAGAATGCTTAGAATTGTGACTTGTACAAAAATTTGAAAATGTAATAAGAAAAAACGTGAAAATAGGACTTTTCTGGAATTTTGAGGGGCTGTAAGTCCGGAACACTATATAACTAACAAAAATCGTTAACCTACGTAAACATATATTATTGAATCTTTAATTTTCAAGTCTTGCCGAAGAAAACTTTTAACAGGTGTCTAAGTTACAGGTGTTTATAAATAGCAAATTTTGAATTTTTGAGCCATAATAACTCTTAAACAGGGGGTGCTACCAAACAATTTTCTGAGGAAACGTATACTAATTCTAAAAGTTCTTTCTTGTCTCAAAACTTCAGGTTCCTATCTCAAAGCGTGTCGAACTTATGAAAAAAAAAATTTCATGTAAAATTTGGTTTTAACATAACGGTAAATTTAAATAGTAAATTACAAAATATTACATAATTTTGATATTATTATATAGAGGTAAGAAAATTTCCGGTCTTCTAGTGTTTTTATTTTGTAAGACTACTACGCAGAACCTGAGATATATACATGTGAAAATAGGGCTTTTTTTGCAATTTTGGGGGGCTGTAACTTTGCCCTATACAATTAAAAGAAACCATTAAAACAGATAAAAATATATTACTGGAGCTTTAATTTTTTTGTCTTGCCGAAGAAAATGTGTACAGGTGTTTAACTAATAGGTTTATAAAAATAGCAAATTTTCAATTTTTGAGCCCTAATAGCTCATAAACAGGAAGTGGTACAAAAAAATTTTCTGAGCAAACTTGTACTAATTCTACTTGCCTCAAAATTTCAAGCCAATATCTAAAAGCGTGCCAGAGTTTAAAGGTAGAAAAATCATGCACAATTTGGTTTTCACATAACGGTATATTTAAATACTAAATTTAAAAACTGTATATAATTTTGATATTGATTTATAAAGGCAAAAAAAATTCCTGTCGAATGGCGTTTTCAGATTGAAAAAATGTTATCGGAACCTGAAATATACGCGTTTAAAAATAGGGGTTTTTCAAAGTTTGAGGGGCTGTAGTCCCCTGATGGATGGGGCTTCATGAAAAAGTTGTTCCACAAAATTAATTTTTTTATGAGACCTACCCATGGCTAAAATTTTTTCTCTATCTTTAACGGTGTAGAAGTTTTGTAAACAGACGGACGGAGGGAAGGACATAGTGAAACTAATAGCCACATTTTTGCAAACATTTTTTTGGAAATGTGCTAAAAAGGAATTGAAAAAGATTGCCATAATTGCCCATAATGGACAAGCGTTTGACCATCAGTTTATTCTGAATTATATACTCAATAAAACTGTACTTGAACTAAAGTTAATTATGCGAGGTACAAAAATTATTGTTATGATAATTGATAATATTAAATTTATTGATTCTATGAACTACTTTCCTATGGCGTTGGCAAAATTACCAAAAGCTTTTAATTTATCGATTAATTTGAAAAGGGGTTATTTTCCACATCTATTTAATAAATTGGAAAATGAAAATTACATTGGCTCACTTCTAGTAATTAAATACTATAACTCTAATATAATGAAAGCAGTAATGAATTTTTAATGTGGTATGAACAAAATAGAAACTCAGAATTTAAAATGGAGAAATTGTTAAATTTGTTCTTAGAAGAATGTAATGTAGAACCGTTTTTAGAAGAAACAACAATAGCTTCCGCCTGTAATCTTGTATATAGAAGAAAATTTCTCAAATCGAATACTACAGGTATCATGCCAAGAAAAGGATATAGGATGGTAGACCATCAGTCAAAAATTGCCATGCAAAAGCTTATGAAAAAGATTTGAAATGTGCATTTAATGGAAAAGAAATACAAATTGGAAATGTTAAAGTCGATGGATTTTGCGAAAAGACTAAAGAAATATTTGAAATCTACGGTTGCTATTATCATGGTCATCCAAAATGTTTAACAAACCAGAAGGATATACCATTACATGATAACTCTGGCGATACTTAGAATATACGATATGAAAAAACATTAATGAGATCAGAGTTTATAAAATCATGTGGATATAAAGTAATTTAGATGTGGGAATGTGAATTCCGGAAGCTAATGAGACACAATGAAAATGAGATATTTAGAAAATCATTCATTAATTAGTTTAGTTCCTTTAAATCCACGTGATGCATTTTATGGCGGAAGAACGGGAAATACTTACACATATTATAAATGTAAACAAGGAGAAATTAAATACATAGATGTATGTTCCTTATACCCCTATGTTGACAAACGAGGTAAATTTCCCATAAACCATCTTAAGATTTATGTTGGGGAAGATGCTTGCTCCAAGTTAAACAGAATGACTATTGACGGTATTATTAAATGTAAAATCTTACCATCAACAAATCTATTACACCCTGTGTTACATGTCAAACAAAATAATAAATCGATGTTCTCACTATGTAACACTTGTAGTGAACAAAAATATCAAGGAAAATACTATGAACATACAGACGATGAAAGGCATTAGTAGGAACTTGGGTAATTGATGAAATTAAAAAAGCAATTGAAAAAGGGTATAAACTTTTAAATATTTATGAAGTTTGGGAATACGAAACAGTAAAATATGACAATGGTAATGGTATTGATGGTTTATTCACTAATATGATGAACAAATTTTTAAAGATTAAACGAGAAGCTTCTGGGTGGCCAATAAAATGTCAGACTCAAAAAGGAAAAGAAGAATATATTGATAGGTTTTTTGAAAAGGAGGAAATTAAATTAGAATACGATAAAGTAGTTAGTAACCCTGGTTTAAATCTTTTGCTAAGATTATTTTAAACTCAATCTGGGAAAAATTTGGGAAAAGGGAAAATCAGCAACAAACCATCATTATAAATCAATCTTTTAAACTTTACGAGTTAATAACAAACCCCTCTGTAGAATTAAGTCACATATTTCTAATGAGAAAAACATAGTGGTTAGCTGGAAATGTAAAGAAGAAGCAGTAACTTCTTTATCTACTGTCAATGTAAGTATTTCTGCTTATAGAACAACACATGCTCGTCTTCAACTTTACATTTATCTAGAGAACGTGGATAGTAGAGTATTATATTATGACACCAATTCAGTGTTTTATATTAGCCGAGAAAGAGAATATGAACCAGAAATAGGCGAATTTATAGGAGACATAACTGATGAATTAGAATGTTATGGTATAGGAAGTTATATTACAGAATTTGTAAGTGGTGGTCCCAAGAACTACGCTTACAAAATTTACTGTACAAAAGATAGTACAGAAAAAATTGTTTGTAAAGTTAAAGGATTTTCTCTTAGTTATGAAGCTTCTCTAAAAATTAATTTTAACAGCATAAAGGAAGGAGTTTTAAATTCATTGTATAGTGCAGACACATAAGTCATTTCAGAAAATATTCGTCGAAATAAAAATCATGATGTACTTACGATTCCCGAAATAAAAAAATATCAACCAAAATCGGAAAAACGAAAATTTAATGAAGATGGTAGTTTTTTACCGCATGCATATAACAGAAAAAAGCACATGTTCATAAGTAAATCAAAATAGTATTCATTCAAATTTGTACATTTTTATTTGTATTGTTAAAATATTTGATTGTATATTAATTTAAAATTTTTAAGAATGTAATAAAGAGATTTAAACAAAAAAAATTCTACATGTAAAAGTAGACATTATTTACATATATATACTAAGTATATACAGTTCTATACTTTCGATTTCTTTTATGATCATCACATTTTTCAGAATCTTAATAAATTCACAATAAATTCTTAACATAAACTCGTTATTACTTGTATATTGTAATTGTTTAAAACCAGTAACTACACTATCTTTCATTTTTTATTTTATTCTTTTTATATCAATTCCTTGCTTTGACCAGATAACTAGTGATTTGTATACTCGTATATTAATTTAACAATAACAAAAACAAGCCTTATTTTTTTCCAGTTCCATGTTTTTGATGAAAATTTGATGAAATTTAAAGAAATTAATACAATAAGAGTAATTAAAGAGATTAATATAAATTCAATTAATATTATTTTTAGTACATAAAATATTGTTATTATTTCTAGTTTTAAAAACCTTAGAAGACTCAGTTTTTCTAATGTTAATGATATTATTTTTTATCCATAGGAATTTGCAATTGCTGTTGGTTTTAATTTATCTAGCTTCGTAATGGAGCCTTGATTGCAGTTGTTGCAAGTTGCTTGTAAAAATTCTATTAAAAAGCTGTTGACGTTAGTTAACTTGTTATTAAGCCGGCGTTGTTATTATGTGTAAAATGAACTCATATAATAATTTTGAAGGTTAACAAGTTAATGCAGAATAAATTTCATAATTAAAATAAAAACAAGTTATTATACGGAATGTTAAAGAAATATGTATGTGAATTCATTTAAAGTAATATTCTTTTTATTGAACATTAATGACAAGTTATTATACCTAAAATATATATTATGTATATGATTCAATGAAGCGTATTATGGATTTCAATTTAAGATTAGAGTTTGAGAATATGTGTTATGAAATTTAAAAATTAAATTATTAAGTGGGTTTAAAAAGTTTTAAGATAGATTAGCCTTAAACCGCTTTGGTACGTTGTTATAAGCGTAGAAGCTTCAGCAAGTTTAGAGATTTAGAAAAGGGAAAGTTGGGAGTTCGTCAGGTTCGGAGAATTGGAATAAGATCATAAGGAGCCCAGTTCGGAGATTTAGGATCTCAAGATGGAAGGTTTGAACATTAAAAAATTTGATGGAATTAGTGTTTTGGTAGTAGGACTAAAAAGGGGCCTTTGGTAGTAACAAGGACCGAATCGGACCCCGCAGAAGTTATTGCAAGCATGTATCAACGATCTTAGATTTTGAATAGTCTATACATATTATATTAGAAAGATGTAGTGTTATAAAATTATCAAAAATATCATATAGTATGTAGTGAATGTTTTTGGTATTGCGATAACAATAAAAAAATGTTAATTAAATGCACATTAACTTGATTATTTCAAGCTATTTTAATTCTTGTTTAATGTAAAACATGAAACATGTGTATTTTGTGCAGTTGTATGTATAAAATCGTGACTAAAATGACAAATGAACTAAATCATAAACTTGATTTGAAAACAGATGTATTTAATACAAAATGAAAAAAAATTTAATATAGAACAATATTTATAATGTTCTTGTAAAATTACTTTCATTTATTACTTTTATTTCACATTATTGGCAACTAATACTATATATAATGCAAATAATTAAATATATACAAAATGAAAAAAGCTTTTTGTGGTAAATGTAGTTTATTAAAATCAAATTATTAACTTTACTAAAATAAAATTTCGCTTTTTTTCGTAAAATGTATAAATAAAAAAAATTAAAATATTTTAAATATGTGTAGAGTATTAAGTAATATCTTCTTTGTTTATCCATGAATCATGCTTTTTATCAAAACCAAGCCATCTAACTAAAACTTGATTTTCTTTTTTTTAATATTTTTTCTACAAGATAGATATATTGTGGACTTCTAACTGGTGTTAATTCAGACTGGTAAAAAGAACTGGTTATTGGATTATTTGTGCAATCAAGTAAATTGTTTGTTATTGGTACTTTCAGTACTTTTAATTTTTGCAATTGTAAATATTTCTGTTGACCAGTTGGGTTGATAACCTTTAAATTTGTTTATACGAACATAATCTGCAACTTTATATTTTGCTTTACGAAACACTTTTAACTTACTGTAGACAGTTTTTAATAGTAATTTTTCGTTTTTTTTGTAACTTTTTTTGGTTGAAGTTTAATTGTACGATGATATGTTGAGTTGTCTTTCTCCATATGTGAGGGTAAAATAGATATAGGTTTATAATCACCCTGAAAACTAAACTGTTTCCACATTGAATTTTTTAAAGTCCGGTTAAAACGTTCTACGATGGATGCATTCATTTCAGAATATATTTGATAATGATTAATTTTTTTCTTTCCATAAGTTTTCTAAATTCTTTGTTGAAAACTCTTTACTTTAACCAGATTGCATATTTTTTGAATGTGTTCCAGCACGTTTAAAAATGTTTTGCATGCCAAGTAAAACGTTATTAGCATTTTTAGTTTTAATTGGCTCAGCATAAGCATACTTCGAAAAAGTGTCTATTACAGTTAATAAATATTCATTTCCTTTTTTCGTTTATATTAAATGTTTTCCAACAAAATTACCAATTTTAGTGTTAATTTCTCTAACATATGCGGGTTGCAAACGAATTTTCATGCCGTCGAGTGCCATCTTAGTTCAATTAAACCAGCAATCTTAGCCCTATGTGAAACAAAAGTCAGTAACCACAATGATAACACTAATGTTACCGGCTACTTATTTCACACTTCGTACCCAAAAGAGGTATCGCTGTCTATATAAAAAATAAAAAGACATCGCTTTCAACACACTTCCAAAATATAAATGTTCTAGCCTAATCTTTCATTAAATTTGGGTCAAAATTCTCGTTGAAAAGCATGTCATACATTTCTGTTTCGTATACAGATCACCCCACTCAAATGAACAAGAAACTGCTATGGAAATTGAAAATCTATCGAACTAGATCAATGAAATTTTGAACGCATCTCCAGAAACTGAAATTGTTCTGGCGGGAGATTTCAATATTCATAACAGGGACTGGCTTTATTTTTCTAGCAACATCAAATTTCCCAAGTTCAACTTGTTTCCTAGTTCAACTAGTTTTCTAGTTCAACCTGTTTCCCAAGTCAAAACTGAATTGGGAAACAAGTTGAACTATTCTCCACACTGTTCCACATTTCTCAACATGTTAAAAATTCCACTAGGATCCCGGACCGTGCTCATCATGAAGGTCACCTCTAGGATCTGTTTCTCATCACAAACCCTTAAAAATATATGGTTTCACTTGGTTGCCCCATGGGTAATTCCGGCCATTGTTTGGTTAACACAAGTTTCCGAGTAAGACCAATCTCCAACCAGAGGTCCCCTCCCAAAAAATTAGCTTAACGTTTTAGCCATGCTGACTGGGAGGGTCTTAACAACTTTTTTAGAACCTTTGATTGGTCATTCTGCTTCCGTAACAGAAATGTTAACTTTGCTGTAAGTGCGATTAGTGAAACTATTTTATTGGAGTGAGGTTATTCATTCCTCACTTTATGAAATCTGTTAAAAGGAGGCCCAAATCTTGGTTTAATCGTATTTGCAAAGAAGTCATTTTTAAAAAAAGGAGGCTCTTAAACTGTACTAAAACACTAGGTTGGAGGCTCGCAGGGCCACCCATATAATGGTGAGGAACAGATGCAAGAGAGTTATAAACAAGCAAGAATTTTTATTCAACCAAAGGTTGAAACGTAAAATCATCCACATGCCAAAGAATAGCAAATCCCTTTGGACATTTGCCAAAAGTCTAAAAGAAGACGTTAGAGGGTCTTCCTTTCCACCACTTGTTGATAATAATAAAAGAACAGTATCAGATTGCAAAAAGACGACGAACTTATTTGGCAAGCAGTTCGCTTCCAATTTAACACTGCAGTTGGCTGCTCCTTCGGTAAAATTTACTTTAGGACGCGGGCGGTAATGAAAATTTTGAAAATTCTTGATACAAATAAGTCAGCCGGTCCAGATGCTATTACCACCATGGTGCTTAAAAATACCTACTCCAATATTTCAAAACCTCTGCGCAACCTTTTCTACCTCTACTTCACTTCGGGTATTCATCCTACCCAATGGAAGGTTGCACATGTTTTCTCAATTCCCAACAAAGGTAATAAAAGCGATCCCTCCAACTACTTCCCTTTTGCTATAACTTCGGCCCTTTCCAAACTAATGGAGAAAATTGTGAACCAAAAGCTTCTGAAATACCTGGATCACAAAGGTCTGCTTCATGATCGTCAATACGGGTTCAGAGCCCTTGATATGTTGTGGCTCTTGATATTCTTAAGGCTTTCGATTTTGTTTAGCACGATCTCCTATTGGCAAAATGCAAAGCATTAGGTCTAGGTAGGGCTCTTCTAAAATGGATTGTAGATTTTCTTTTGAATCGTACGATTCGTGTACTGGTCGATGGATTTTCGTCTGACAAATTCAAAATAAATGCTGGTGTTCCACAGGGATCAGTTTTATCCCCCACTCTCTTCTTAATATTTATCAATGACCTACTTTCATTAACCTCCAATCCGATCCATAGTTTCGCAGACGACAGCCCCCTTGTAGCTTCCTATGAATTTCATAACCGCTGTAACATTAATCATCAGATTTAATTAACATTAATCATCAGACATTAATCAGAACAGCAAGAAAATTTACCATTAGTAAGCTAAATAACGATTTAGTAAAAATTCAAAAATGACCAAAAAAAACAGAATGCTGTCTGATCTCGCGAAAAATCAACACTACTATTCCCAACTTACTATTTCAGGGAGAAGTTTTGCAGCATTCAACAGATTTAAACATGCTGGGTATTGAATTAAACCAAAAATTGACTTGGTCAAATCACATTTTTGGTATAACTAAGGATGCAGCTAAATGTTTGGGTTTTTTGTATCGCTGCAAAACTTACTTTTCTGCATCTGATCTTCTCAATATCTATAAAACGTGCATTCGGTCGAAAATGGAGTATAATGCACACATTTGGGCTGCAGGCCCTAAAACTGCGCTGGGTTATTTAGATAATGTGCAAAACAGAGCTATTCGTCTCATCAATGACTCCAGTGTAACTTCAATGCTCACTCCACTCAGCCATATTCGCACATTTTGGTCACTAACCTTGTTTTATAGATATCTCGTAGGGATTAACACCTGTTTCAATGAAATAAAACAGTTAATGAATTTACTCAAAGTTTTCCAACGAAAAACATGGAGAGCAACAGAAGCTCATCCCTACCATGTAGAGTTATCAAGATGCACATCCCGTTTGTGGAACCATATACCATCGCAGTGTTGTCTAAAGTTTGTTATTCATATTTGTACGATTTACCTACGTTTAAGAAGAACATTAACATCTTTCTTCAAAATGTCCCTCCAAATTTTCCTACCTATCCCCCATAATCCAAATTTCCTAATTCCAATTTCCCCAATTAACCTTCCTTAAATCAAATAATCCCTATCCTTAAAATCAAACTGTACATTTGTATTAAAGGTTCCATCCTAAAGTTTGGTTATAAAAGGGGGGTGGATTTGGTTGGTTAAGGTCCAACACTACCCTGAAGAAACACGTGCAGTTCCTCTTGGTGACTTTCGAGTGTTCCACCAACCCTCGTAAAAAAAAGAAAATGGAAATGGGTTAACAATCATAATAAAAATCATAATAAATACTAATAATAGGGGGTGTTATAAACGGTATAATGACTGAACTCAATGAATGTTATAACGGTATATATAATGACACCACTAACAATAAAAAAGCATTATTTTAAATATAATTATTTTCCCGTAGATTTATTGTGATAAGTTACAATAACACCTTGCATAGTTTGTTTTGAATTACAATTTCACTTCTGATATCAGTTTAGTTTTAGCTTAGGTACTTCATTGAATTGGTTGCCTTTAAATAATTTTGTTTTATTAATAATAATTATTTTTTTTTTTTATTATTATTGGCAACTTAAATATCAATTTTGTTTCTTTAAAAATATTAAATAGGATATTTATTTAAATTTCTCCTTTTTTTGCTTGTTTTATGGATAAGTTGTGCCTGAGGTAGCCTCACCTTAGGTAACGACGAGTAGGCTTGAGGCACAATATCTCATAAAACACAAATATTTCTTTTTTCTTATTATTTTTTTATATTTTCTTTTTATTATATTTTATTCTTTCCTTATAGGTTTCTTTAACCTTTTAATTTTTATACCCCAAAAAAAAAAAAAAATACTGACTTACATAAAAATGGCTACACGGAGTCCCACTGCAGAACCACTCGCAGTCTTTAGGATCGACGGAAATGGTGACTGCCAATTGGCCAATTGTTGCGTTTAATTGCACTGTACGGTGGCTCCTTTTTGTCCTATGACTACGCGGGGTCCTCGTTTCCTTTTCCTGTTGTCGAACCAAATTCAGTAAGATTTGTCATTACTTACTTGCTGCACGCAGTGTAAATTTTACCTTTTTTTTTTTAAATGCACTTACTATAATTTCTGTTCACTTTATTCTATTTTATTTTTTTTATTGTTCTTATTGTTTTTATTATTTTTATGTTTTTTATATTTTTCTTTACAATATTATAATGCTAATAAAAATTTTATTCAATTTTTTACTTTTAATAAAACTAAAATTTTTCTTTATTTTCAGGTATGATGCACTTTTTGACTCACTGTTACACTACGTAGAGGTCCCTGCTCGGGCGCCAGTTAAATTTTAATTCTCCGTATATAAAAAAGCTAAAGAAAAAGACTTTATTGAATTTTTCTTAATATTTTAAATAATTTTATTTTTATAAACTTTCAATACTTATTACATTGGAAATCAATAATAGAATGAATTAATCGATAATCTTTTTAAGTTCAGAACATATCAATCGCATATTTTGTTCATTCATTGTTTATTTTAAAACAAAGATAAAAACTGCAGGCTGGTTCAAATTTTAGTATTTCCTAAAATGGTAAATAATACAAAGTTGAATGATTTATGTTGATAATAATAACAAAGTTGAATGAAATCGAAAGTAGTACAAAGTTGAATAATGAATGAATAAGCAAAATAAGCATAATTTGGAGTTAATTTAAATAGTAGTATTGGAGTTGGTGCTAAATCGGTAACTTATATATTTCAAGACGAAACTATTTTGCCTCTTAATCATTTTTAAAACACGAACAGATAATGATATATTTTAATCATCTATTTACGATGATGGTAGCGGGGCCATCTGGATGTGGGGAAATAAAATTTTCCAACCAAAAGGAACCAAAATTTAAAAAAAAGAAGGTTTAACCCAGAAATTTCTGCTGTTCCAAGAAATATAGATTTCCCTGATATAGATTTTTATACCGACATTCCAGAAAAGCTTAGTGAAAATGAAAATAAACCTACTTTAATTGTTTTAGATGATATAATGTTAGATCCAGCGTGAACTTTTTAGTAAAGGTTCACACCACCGTAATTTATATATTATATTAGCGCAAAACGTTTTTTGTCAGGGGAAATTCTCACGAGATATTTCATTAAATTGTAAATATTTGGTACCTTTAAAAACCCTCGAGATAAGTCAGAATTTTTTTCTCTAGCTAGACAATTATATCCGGAAAATATAACAGGGGGTATATAATGAATCAACATCAAGCCTACATGGTTATATTGTATTAGATTTAACAAATTTTAAATTTTCGTAAAAATATTCTAAAATATTGTGATGATGATATAATAAAAACTATTGCTGAAATTGCAATTAATGTGTTAAATGGAAACACTAAAATATTACCATCACAAAAAACAAAACTAAAAAAACATAAAAAATAATTGAGACTCTTAGCGTGTCCACAAAAAATATATATAAAATCTAAACGAAAAATGTGAATTCAGTATGGAGGATTTTTACCGACATTAATTGGTATTATATTATCTGGTGTAATAGGAAAACTTCTCAGTAAGACATAATGCAGCGAATGATTGTTATGTCACCTGAAATATTTAACAAATTAAAAAATATAATTGAAGATGATAAGAATTTAAGCTTAACTAGATCAAAAAATGAAAAAGGTTTTGTATGACAAAAAACTACTTCCCACTTCAAAAATGGCATTTGTATAGACAAAATTTAATGAAATATGGAATAACAGACGATTCGCAAAGAAATTACCAGAAAACTTGTCATTTTGCACGGATGACACCAATACAATATTTGTAAAAAATAAATTACCAGAAAATTGTTTTCAAAAATTCAGCTTTAAGTTTTCCATTTGTTAAAACTAAATCGAATCGAATCGAATTTTTCAAGCAAATATATTAAGTTTGTAGTTGTTTTTTCGTTATCGATATGTCCAAGAGAGTAATTCTCCATATCTGTTCTTTTTAAATTTCTGACAGGAAATTTATTCTTTAATTCTTTTACAATCGTTTTATATTTTTTTTTATTCCAGCCACAGCAAGGAATGATTTGATATTGATATGATTATTGATATATTATTGATATTGTAATACATATTATTATATATGATATTTCTCGTTTACAAGATAATGAACATACTTCAGATTTCGAAGGTTTTCAAAAGCAATAGCTTGACACATAAAATATTTAAAGGTGTTTATGTTTTTTATCAATTGCCAAAACAAGTTTCAAAACCTAGTATTTTGGTGGTAATGAAAAAGTAACTTATTGGTTAGCAATATTTGTTCCAGTGCAAGGGTGTGCAGAATATTTTGATTCATTTGGAAATCCCCCTTTTCACATTGAGATTACAAAATTTCTCCAAAATCAATCGAAATGTTTTGTTTTTAATAACAAATGTTTACAAGGTAATCTAACATCTGTTTGCGAGCAGTATACTTGTACATATCTATGGATGCAAAGTTCCTGTAAAATATTTTCTTAACTTATTCAACAGATCATCGCTACTCCAAAATGACAAAAAAATAGAAAAAATGTTTCGAACAATTTTTAAAAATGTTGGGAAAAACTATAAATACCAAACTCTAAAATAGAATTCGTCAATTTAAAAAAAAAGACAAGATGGAGCAAGCTACAAATTCAGAAGTATTTAAAAAATCAACACAAGATGAATCAGAGCAAAATCTTTTATGAAGCTATATCTATTATTTGGATAAAAAGCAGACAATAAAATTCAAATGGGGTTTAATATTAAAAATTTTACTGCATCAATAGTTTTCCAACAATATCACAAAGAAATTTGCGAGATGAATTATTTGGTATGCATTTTATCACGATATTAAAAAAAGCGAAGCAAAATTAAATTCAGAAGATTTCCACTAAAATTTAATCATTCTGGACATATTAAAAAACTTACATCGAGAATACGTGTTCAAATATATTGAGAGATGTATAGAAAAGAACAAACGAAGATTAGAACAGGGAGATTTTTACATTCCTATGAATTTACACATAGCTCAGTGCAACTTTTCCAGGGTATTTTATGAAATACCTATGTTTCTAAAAATATATTGGTCAACAATAAATAAAACAAATATTTTTTAAAACGAAATTTTCTTTTATTAAATACATATATAAGTTCATACAATTTTTTACAGCACATCTTAATTAGTTTTATTTATGTTGAAGGTAAATAGTTTTGAAATTCCTTATTTTTTGAAAAGATTGTATTTTATTATCCAAATTGATAACTTCTACTGATCTTGATACAAATTTATTTTAGAATTCCTTTTTATTAAACCCTTTTACGTAAATAACATCAAATATAAATTTAAGATATTTTTAGTTTCTGAGTATTCTATAAATCCATCATCTCAGTCATGTCCATTAATTTTATTTTTGTTGTATTTGTTTTGTTGTTTGGCATTTTCATTTAACTCCTCAAATGAATAAGATGCTTTTTAAATACAAACAATATTGGAATGAGGGTGCTTTCAGCTACCACAGCAAATTCTTTCAAAAAATATTGTTTATTGTTTCCAATAACAAATTGTAAATCTACTACTGCCTTGTTGCTCATTTTGTGTACTAAATTACAATAACTTGAAAACCTCTAATTTATATACCTAATACGATTTAAAAAAAGAGAGATCACCTGATCGGAGCTCCGAGGACGCTTTAGCACTAGCAAGGATCGATATCGGACCCTCAAGGACCGATACCGGACCCTCAATAACCGATACCGGATCCTCAAGGACCGATACTGCACCCATAAGGACCCTGGAGACTATATTTCCGAACTATATTTCGGAGACCTCATCCTAAATCGATTGGTTCGGTCCCCACTTTATAAGGGGCCAGGACCTCAGGAACCATACCGGACTTGCGGGCACCATATTTCAGACCTTTGCGGACCATATTTCGGACCTCCGTCGACCCCGTCCAAAATCGAGAGAGGGGAGCGCCAGAATAAGGTCCCACTTTAAAGGACACCGGACCTTCGGGGACTTAAGTTAAAAGTAGTTCGTAAAGCAAAATATAAAGTTGGAGATTATGTTCGTATAAACAAATATAATGTTATTTTTGCAAAAGGTTATCAACCCAACTGGTCAACAGAAATATTTACAATGGCCAAAAATTAAAAGAACTGATCCAATAATATACAATTTACTTGATTGCACAAATAATCCAATAACTGGTTCTTTTTATAAGCCTAAATTAACACCAATTAAAAATCCATATGTTTATCTTGTAGAAAAGAAAAGGAAATCAAGTTTTAGTTAGATGGCTTGGTTTTTGATAAAAAGCGTGATTCATGGATAAACAAAAAAGATATTAGTTAATACTTTACACATATTTGAAATATTTTAATTTTTTTATTTAAATGTATAAACTTTCGCTTTTTATTTTAGTAAAGTTAATAATATGATTTTAATAAAATACATTTATCATAATTAATTTATCATATTTAATTATTTGCATTATATATAGTATTAGTTACCAATAATGTGAAATAAAAGTAATAAATGAAAGTAATTTTACAAGAACATTATAAATCTTGTTCTATATTAAATTTTTTTTTCATTTTGTATATATGCTATTTAATTTTGTATTCAAATCAATTTCATGATTAAGTTCATTTGTCATTTTAGTCACGATTTTATAAATACAACCCCAGAAAATACACCTGTTTCATGTTTTATATTAAAAAAGAATTAAAATAGTTTGAAGTAATCAAGTTAATGTGCATTTAATTAACATTTTTTAATTTTTATCGCGAAACCATAAACATTATGTAGTGAATGTTTCTATAGGATATATGTTCTATAGGATATTTTTGATAATTTCATAACACTACATCTTTCCAATATAATATAGTCTACTCAAAATCTAAGATGGTTGATACATGATAATATATATTTTCCGTATAATAACTTGTTTTTATTCTAATTATGAAATTTATTCTTTTAACCTTCAAAAATATTAAATGAGTTTATTTTACACTTAATAACAACACCGGCTTAATAATACGTTAACTAACATCAAAATCTTTTTAATAGAATTTTTCCAAGTTTCATTACATTTTCATGCCGGATTCTTACCGGCTAAAACCATCTTTACTTGTGTCAACACCAATCTGTTTGATCAACTAAAGACTTTTTCTTCTTTTTATTTGTTCACTTGTACTGGAAAAATATTATATACAATATGTTTCCATCGCTCATTGTAGTTACCCTTGTGGTTTCCTTCTTTTCAGCCGACGAATATTGCTATCAACATCCAGTATAGCTTTCATTTTGACGTTCTCATGTATCCGCCATCGCTAGTAGTGCTTTATCGCAAACATTCTAATCTCTTCAGTTACCAATTTGATCTGTAGATCCAGATGTAGTATATACCAAGGGGCGTTTACAACTCCGCGTAGTACTTTGTTTTGAATGGTTTGAAGTATATTGATATTTGATATTTTTGCACAGCCCCATAGTTGGATACCGTACGTCCAGACTGGTTTTAATACCTGTTTGTATAGCAAGATTTTATTTTCTACTGATAACTCGGATTTACGTCCTAGTAACCAGTACAATTTCCTGTACTTAATGTTTAGCTCCTCTTTTTTTCTTTATGTGCTCATTACACTTTAGCTTAGCATCCAAGTTCATACCCAAGTATTTGGCAGTGTTAGCATAAGGTATAATTTGGTTATTTATGAATACAGGAAGATTGGAAGGAAGATCTTTTTGAGTGTGAAATCATGAAGGCAACATCCAAGAAGACAGCAGAGCAGACTTTTTTTTTCTCAATGGTTTTTCTATTATATGTGTTATGCGATGGACCTGATCTAGTGTTGAATGGTTATTTCTGAATACAAATTGATGTGATGGAACTAGATTTCTATTGATTACTGCCATTATTGGCAGGAAAGATATTGGGCGATAATAAGTTACTTCTGTTAGAGGTTTACCTTGCTTAGGTATAACAATTACTTTTGCTATTTTCCAAATACGAGGTACGTACTTTAATTTGAAGCAAGCGTAAATAATATGCTGTAGTTTTAGAAAACCTACATCTGGCAGTTCTTTTATAATTTTCGCGGAAATACGATCATAACCTAGACTTTGAAGTTTCCTTCTAAATTTATCCAATCGGTTTTTTGTTTGCTAGACTTCGTATATTTTCCTTTTGTTTTACATCTTTACTACACGTGAAAATTAGTGATTTGAAAAAGTTTAAGTAATCATCTTTACTTAGCGATTGTTTTGGCGGGCAGTATATGGCTTCTATCTTAAAGTTTTAATTTTAGTTCATATACTAATCGTTGTTGTTTGCCTTGCGCTATTTGCTATTTTGGTTCTTCATGGTGCTTAATATTATTTTTGACTATCGCTGCTGACCCTCCTCTCGCTTTATCAGTAGGATGTGGAGTATGATAACATTCATAACCGGGTATTTTTAGATTTGACTCTCTTTTTAAGTATGTTTCAGAAACCAGGCATATGTCAATATTTTCATTCATTAGAAATATTTCAAGTTCCGGAACATGTTGGTAAATTCCGTTTGCATTCCATGTGGCAATTTTAAGAGTATTAGTCATTTTTATTTTTGTTTGGCAATCGGTTGCCTGCTTTGTTCTTTAATTCCGCTATCTCGTTCTGTAGTTTTTAGAGGGAAACGTCTTGATCCTACATTTTCTGCAAAATAGTGTTTAGCGTTTCTTTCATAGAGGTTTCTTCTTGTTGTTTGTTTTTAGCTATCTGTGTATATGACTTACTATTCCCAGTTTGTATATTTGTAGTAACTGGTTGTTTTAATGTATTTCCTTTACATTAAAAAAGACTTTTTTGTTACATTAAAGACTTCTTTGCCCAAGACTATATTGTTCTGTTTATTGCGTGTGTTCGCTTGCTGATTTTTCCTTTGTTGTTGATTTTGGGATGGGACAACCACTATAATTTGCAGGGTGGTTACCACGACAATTAACACATTTAAGTTTTTGTTCTTTTTTTAATGTGCAAGCTGCTGTCGCGTGTTTTCCAGCGCATTTTACACAGGCAAAATCTTTGTATATTCCTGTGTGACCGAAAGCTTGACATCGTTTGCATTGTGGTATAAGTGTTGACTTTTTCTCAGTGGTTCAATTTTAACTACTATACTCATTATAGAAGTAATTCTATAGATTTTTTCTAAGTTTTCTTGGTTACGGAATGTGAGCATAAATGTTGGTAAGCCTATTTTTTTTAGTTGTTATTACACCAGTTCTATTCTCAAATATTTTTAGTAACATTAACTGCTTCTAAAATTTTGAATCCCTTTTCTTTCAAGTTTTCAAGTATATCATTAGCATTGCATCACCATTATTTTAATTGGCCTATAATTTTTGTTCTCGTATTTGTGCAATTGTATTTCTGTTTTGGACAATTCTTAGTTATTATCCTGTACGCATCACCATCTTCTACGTTAATCTTCCAAACATTATTGTTGAGCGATTTGTACTTACATTCCTTGTTTATTGTTTGGTTGATAATATTCTTTAGTTCATTAAAATCTTCAATACCCGAAACCATTATAGGTGGTGGTAAATATGTTTTCCTGGTATTTTTTTTTAGAGGTTTTATTTTTCGGTGTTCCGGATGCTGCCGCTGCATATATTTCAGGACTAGCTTCAACTTTTTTGATTTCCTCTTTAGGGTCCAGTCGGTTTCCCTTGTAAGGTCTTCTTCATCAGTTTCATAAGTAGTTAGTGCCGGTGGTGTAGGTGGCCTTCTTTTTTCATTCATATGAGTCATTTTTTCCTCTAGAGCTTAAATATGTTGCTGTAATATACTTACCGTTTCTTCCAGTTGTTTTCTAGCTTGTACTTCTTTCTACCATTTATGATAAAAACTTTGCTCAGTTTGCGAATCTATTAGTCTGCTCGGATTCACATTTACAAAGTTAATCATCGTAATAAGTGTTTTTGTTTGAACAAATTTTACTGGTGTTCTCTGTGTTTTACTTCCTTCTGTTGATACTTCACTTCTTGTTATTGTTTTTGGAGAAGTTACTTTCGCACGATTACTCCTCCCAAAATAAAAGCTATTAAGCAATAAATACCTCCCGCCCAGAATCCATGGGACCTACCTCCGAAAAGAGTGTATTTTCCAGATTAACTGGTCTGCCAACTGGGTTAATAGATCTTTTCGTGCGTACTCATTTTCCAGGGTCCACAAACGACGCTCATGTGATCAACCAAGCGATTGACACTAAGGCCCGAAGAGGCTCTGATGAATGGGTCAACTCAGCTATAACGGAGCGAAAGGTTGCCTGGGCACTTGATAATTTTTCTTCATACGAAGCTACAAGTTTGGATGGTATTTTTTCAAAAATGCTTCAAGAAATGAATGAACTTGTGGTTCCCTTAATCACCAAACTATTCAAAAGTAGCCTCTCGCTAGGCCATATTCCTTTACTATGAAAAGTCTATCATCCTTCTTACTGAAAACTGTCGAAAGAACACTAGAGTTAGAAGAGTACTCCAGAAAGTACTCCACTATGTAAGTATCAACATGCTTACTGTAAAGACAAGTCAACCTAGACGGCACTAAGCGAATTAGTACGGAACGTTGAACAATCGATACAATACAAAGAATATACGTTGGCCACCTTTCTAGACATAGAAGGTGCCTTCAACAATATTCATGTATCGGCTATACAGGATTCAGTGGAAGATCTAGGGGTAGAAACTAATGAATCATTAATATGTTGCAATCAAGAGGGGTGGGGTGCTATCACCACTACTGTGGCTTTTAGTAATGAACACAATTCTTAAAGACCTTCGGAATGAGGGAATCAAAGCAGAACTAATGCTATTACAACCAGAGGGAAGTAAAACAGAACTAATGCTATTTACAACCAGAACCAAAATTCCGCAATTCACTAAGCTAAAATTGGATGATGTGTATCTGAATCTAGCCTCGAGTGTTAAACACCTAGGAGTGGTACTTGACCCAAAATTAAAATGGAAAGCTAATATCGAAGAAAGAGCCAAAAAGACCTATGTCGCCCTGTATTCTTGTAGGAAAATTTTAGGTAAAAAATGGGGATTAAACCCAAGAATGGCTTTATGGATCTACACAGCTATAGTACGCCCCATCTTTACCTACGGATCACAAGTGTGGTGGCCAGCTCTGGAGAAGGAGTATATTCGAACCAAGCTTGGTAGAGTACAGAGAGGTGCATGTGTACGTATTACAGGTGCGTTAAGGTCAACGCCAAGTAATGCACTGGATGCACTTCCATACCTTCTCCCGGCTGACCTTCATATTAAATCTCTACCCTGTTGTAGTGCAATCAGACTTCGAGAGAATGGATACTGGCGTGCAAAACCCAATGGACACAGCAGTATTCTAAACTCGATATACCATGATATGCCAGATTCCACAGACTACTTAATGCCAAGTTTGGAAATTATTAAGAACTTTAAAGTCGAGATTCCATCAAGAAGGGAATGGAGTGTACCATCAAGATAAAGCGAGTGTATTTCAAGCTGAAATGCTAGGAATCTGAAAAGCATGCTAAATACTAGGGAATAATACTTCTCTGGGAGGAAGCACTGCAATAGTTACGGACAGCTAAGCAGCAATTGTGGCTCTCAACTCTGCAATAATAAAATCTAAGCTCGTCAGAAAATTATTTGACGAGCTCAAAAATGTAGTAATTAATTCAATGTTACATTACTGTGGGTTCCGGGACATAGGAACATTGCAGGAAATGAACATGCTGATGAGTTAGCAAGAAGGGGTTCCAGCCTAAATGATTCACTGGCGGAACAGGTAGATAAGAGCGTTAAGAGAGATATCTTCCTCCACTTTTTGTTCTTAGCAGATAGAATGTGGAATAAACTAGCCACATGTTGTACGGACAGGAAAGTCTGGTCATCGTATGATCAAAAAAGAACCGAAAATCTATTGAAGCTATCCCGTCGGAACATAGCCAGAACAATAGGTGTGTTCACGGGCCACTGGCCAATTGGTGAACATGCGGCCAGGCTAGGTATCCCATTCAATTCATCAAGCCGCAGCTGTGGTGAACAGAATACTTCACGTGTAAGTGCCCAGCGCTGGAGAGGGCCAGAAGAGCAATTCTGGGTAGCCATCAAATCAACGATCTAAGTGATCTAACGGTTAAGCAACCTGCAGAAATTGTAAGGTTTCTTTACGCAAGGAAATGGATCTAAAATCAAACTAATATAGCCCTATGATAAGCCTTGTGGTCAAGAAAGTAGTAGCAAAACAGTGCTAACGCGCTAATTGGGGTCACTGTCATGAGCGACGGTGGCCAGCCACCCACACCAACCAACCAACCATAATCAAGTTGTAAGGTTGTAAGTAATTGGGTCTGTGCGTTTTACTTCTTTAATTGTAAATATTTCTGTTGATCCGTTTGGTTGATAACCTTTTGCAAAGTTCCCTTTGTATTTACTTATGCGTACATAATCTCCAACTTTGTATTTTGCTTTCTGATAAAATTTCGGTTGCATGTAAATGTTCGTCAAAATATATTTCTCGTTTGCTTTTGTAACTTTTTTAGGTTGAAGTTTAATTGTACGAGAATATGTTGAGTTGTATTTCTCAAATAAGTGAGGGTAAAATAGATATCCATTTACAATTACTTTGAAAATTAGACTGCTTCCACATTGCATTTTTTAAAGTACGGTTAAAACGTTCTACTATGAATGCTTTCATTTCAGAATATGTATGATAATAATTTTTTTTTTCTTTTTCAAAATTCTTTGTTGAAAAGCTCTTTACCTTGATCAGATTGAATATTTTTTCTGAGTATTACAGCACGTTTAAAAATTTTTTGCATGTCAAGTAAAACGTTATTAGCATTTTTAGTTTTAATTGGCTTTACATAAGTATACTTCGAGAAAGTGTCTATTACAATTAATAAATATTTATTTCCTTTGTTATACTTTGGATATGGAATCATTTCTACTAAATCGATTTGCCATGTATCGTTTAAACTTGTTGAATAAAAGTTTTAAGCTTAACTTAATTGAAAGCTTAAAGCTTAACTTAATTGAAAGTTGAAAGTTGGTCTATGTATTGTGTGCTCTTGACAATATGCTTATACTATTTAATCAGATTTTCTAATTCTATTTTATAATTTTCTATAGAGCAACAATTACATGTATCCGGCCCAGATGATGAGTTGTTGTAAGCCTAAGGACAAAGAGCAAAATGACTTCCGTATATTGACGTAAATTTTTCTGTTGTTAAAAATTCTTTAACGTATTTGTACATGTGAAAAATACGTTGCTTATGCTCATTTAATAAAACAGACGAATATAATTTTAAAAACTTTTTTTTTTTCTATATTTATTTATCTGTAGCCGTAGCTGTCTGGCTTGATATTTTTTTTCCTTTACCTTTGTTTTAACAGTTCTTAGATTTTTAGTTTAGTTTTGTTATTACGAAAGTTAATTTCACTCCAGAGCGGGTTGAGATATGTCAAATTTGAAATAATATGAGTAGGTATAGGGGCACTTTGGCCAGACATCGCTATCTCTTTCACTCTAATGTAACTTTGCATAAGAAATTGATTTAAAGTCAAATGAGAAAGAAAGAGAGATATATAGTGATGTTGGACAAATTGTATTTTGATAACGTAATAGCAAGAATTAAAAAAGGCTTTCCTGGTAAAGATGTGGCGGTGCAAATGGCGGAGCTTTTAATCAGCAAAGCTTACCAGGTAAATATATGGCGGCGCAAATGGTGAAACTTTTAAACGGCAAAGTTTTTAAGCAGTAAAGTACGAGTAAAAGATTTGTGTCTTTGATATTTTACATGATCATGTGGGGAGGAGCAAAACAATGGCGCTGCTGCAACGGAGTTTTTAAGCGCATGATAATGTGGAGAGGAGCAAAACAATGATGCTGTGGCTGCAACGGAGTTTTTAAGCGGTAAAGTATGAGTAAAAGGCTTATGTGTTTGATATTTTAAATTTATTTAAAGATTTCTTTTTATTAATAAAAGTTTTATTGATTTTGGAACTTAAGTTTAAACTTGATTTAATGTTTATATAAAAAATTTAAAAAAGTTTTTGAAGCTGGATTAAAAATTGTAGAATTATTATTATCTTTGAGAAGCTTAATAATTTTTATTATAAAAAAATTTTCTTGATTATGGAACTTAAGTTTAAACTTGATTTAATGTTTATATAAAAAAAGTTTTTAAAGCTGGATTAAAATTTGGTGAATTATTATTATCTTTGAGAAGCTTAATAATTTTTATTAATAAAAGTTTTATTGATTTTGGAACTTAAGTTTAAACTTGATTTAATATTTATATAAAAAGTTTTTAAAGCTGGATTAAAAAGTGTTGAATTTTTATTATCTTTAAGAAGCTTAATAATTTTTATTAATAAAAGTTTTTATTTTATTAAAAGTTAATATTTATATAAAAAGTTTTTAAAGCTGGATTAAAAAGTGTTGAATTTTTTTTATCTTTGAGAAGCTTTAAAATTGCTAAATATTCAGATAAATTCAAGCACTTCATTTTGAAAAGTTTTTTAAATTAGGTTTAAATACTTCATAAAAAATTTAGTATATTAAAATAAAGCTTGGTTTAAATATAGAATATAGAACGTGTTATAAAAATAAAATTATTATAAAAATATTCTGTTGACCAGTTCTTTTTTCGTAAACAAAAACCCATGTTGTTTTGAATGGATATTTTAAAAGCTAATATAAAAATAATAAAAAGTTTTTATAATATTGGATGGAAAAAAAACAAATAAAAGTAACTTAAACAAATTTTATTTATCAACATAATTTAAATGAATTTTTTTTTTTTTATTTATTATACAAAATTATTGCTTATAAACTTTTTGTAAATATGATCAAAATGCTTTTAAAGCATAAAGAATGAGTAAAAAAAAAAAATTTATGTCTTTGATATTTTAAATTAGTGAAATGATCTAATATTTTATTTAAAGTGCTGAATATTCTAAATTAGACTAAAAACATATGAAAAGTTTAAAGTTGAAAAAAAAGTTTAAAGTTTGGTTTAAATACCAATTTTTTATTATTAAAATTTAAACTTGATTTAATATTTATCTGAAAAATATTTTAAAAAGTTTTTAAAACTTGATTTGAACACATAATGAATACAAAATAATTTTTAAATGGAACATTTTGTTATTCCCGTAATACAATGTAAATTAGACTTTTGGTAAATATATTTTTACTTTAATAAAAGCTTTGAGTTAACGGTTGAAATTATATTGTAAATAATATAAGCTGTGATTATGAAATACAAATTGAAAACATGATCAAGTTCAAGTTAAAAGTAAACAAAAAAAATGAAAAAAAACTTTGGTTTAAAAAGTTGTTTTTAATATTAAATAACAGCATTGCATTTTTTACTAAAAGTTTATAAATTTTTATTCATTAAATAATATTTCGTTTATTTATCCATGAATCATGTTTTTTATCAAAACCAAGCCACCTAACCAAAACTTGATTTCCTTTTTTTCTTATTATTTTTTCTACAAGGTAAACATTAGGAAATTTAACAGATGTAAGTTCAGGTTCATAAAAACTGCCTTTTATTGGTTTTTGTGTGTAATCGAGTAAATTGTATGTTATTGGATCAGTTCTTTTTATTTTTGCTATGGTATAAATTTCTGTTGACCAATTAGGTTGATAACCTTTTGCAAATATACCTGTGGGATTATAATTGAAAAAAACAGTTCGGTCAATTTTATTTATATAAATGCTTTATTTTAATTCAAAAATTGTTTAATTCTATTTAAATGAAATTATTTATTTAACAACTGGTTAACTTCCCTTTTTTAATCTTGACTATGCTGTACCACGTCTTAATGCAGAATGAACTTCTTGTCTTTTTTTCATGATTGCTATCATTCTCTCTCATCATTATCGTACGGTTCATGTTGTCGTATGATAGTTATAGTATCGGAGTTCATTGTTAATTATTAACATCCTACAAACTCGGTCATCCTGACAGGTTTCAACGACCTCGGAAACCATCGATTGGAGTACATTCTTTTTTTCGTTAGTTATAATGCATTCTGAATTTTCGTCGTAGCTGGTGAGTTTAGTCTTAATTTTGGATTAAATTTTGATACGGCTGGTTCTTAAGTTCTTCTTCATACGTTTTATCGTAGCTAGCGATTTTCGTCTTCGTCTTATTTTGTTCGATCTTGGCTGGTACTTACATCTTCATCATTAGTTTTATTTTATTGTAGCTGATAATTTTTGTTTTCGTCGTTGGTTTTCTTTTATCATAGCTGATGATTTTCGTCTTAATTGGTAATTAACGTCTTCAGTAGTTTAATCAACTTCGCCTTTTCTGCATCCTTCATCTTTATCGCTTCCTTCGTCTTTATTTGTTATTTTTCGTCTTTGTTAACATTTTTATGCTTCGTAAGTTTTATTTTTATTCGTCATCGTCTTCTTCACTCACTTCTTCGTTTTGGTTATCCCAGCTTTGCCAGCCTTTCATAAACTCAGCGCACGTGGTTGTGATTTTTGGACCTTCTTGGTTGCCAACCTTATGAACTGTATATCTGTCTTTTCCTGAGCTTTTCACTACTTGGTACGGACCTAAAAATTTGGGCAAAATTTTAAGATTAGTACCAAATTGTACCCGTTTAATCGCGACGAGGTCTCCGATATCATATTTGTTTGTCGCTTTACGTTTTTTATTAAACGATTCGCAATTTTCTTGTTGAATTTTAAGAATTGCTTTTCGAGCCTCCACGCGCGTCGTTTCGCGGTTTTCTACGAATGCGTTTATTATTTCTTCGTTTACAACTTGCGCTAGCTTGATATCCGTACACTGCTTCATTTTCACGCCCGTTAACAATTCGAACGGCGACCTTCCGATGCTTCTTTGATACGTCGAGTTTATGCATCGTTGCAGCTGATTGGTGAACATATACCACTTAGATGGATCTTCAATTGCCAATTTCGTTAATACCGAGATTATAATTCTATTTAACCTTTCCACTTGTCCATTCGCTCGAGGCACACCCGTGGTTATAAGTACATGTTGAATATTTTCTGATTTGCAATATTCTTCAAACGCGTTCGAAGTAAAGGCCGTGCCCTTGTCTATTATACGTTGTGGGTTTCCAAAATTAGTTTTTTGTTGTTCTAGTTTCTGTAGCACTTCTTCAGTTTTTGTTGTTTTAACAGGATAGATCCATGCAAACTTTGAAAAAGCATCAATGATACATAAAATATAGCAGTAGTTCTTTTTAGTTCTGGACAATGGTCCCAAATGATCCATGTGATAGGTCTCTAACGGGACAACATCCTTTTCCAAAGGATTGAGGTATCCTTCTTGCCTCCCTTCTTTTCTTGCCCTCAATATGCAGGGGATGCAATTCCTCCTACAAGAGTCGATTTTGTCCTTTAAATTCGGAATGTAATATTCCGTTGAAATAATTTCCTCCATCTTTTTGGCGGCAAAATGTCCATTTTTATGTACTTTCCTTATTATTTCCTCTTGCATTCTTTGTGGAATACATAACAATTCGGTGCCATTTGAGTGATTTTTATAAACTATACCGTTCTTCGTTGTGACATCCTTGTAGGGTCCGTGATCCAAGAGCATTGCTATCAGCTTTAAATTTTCGTCTTTCCTTTGTGCTGTTTTTATCTGCTCCACGAAATCGTTCGACATTGTAATGGACATAACCAAGGGGTTTCTGCTTAAGGCGTCCACATGATTCATTTGTTTGCTACTTCGATGTTCTAGTTGATAATCAAATTCCTGTAGAGCTAGTGCCCATCCTGCTACCATGTTTGATAAGGTTTTTTTCTCCATCGTTATCTTGAACGCCGCACAATCGGTTATTATTTTGAACTTAATACCCAGTAGGAATACCCTCAACTTTTTCACTGCTTCTATAATTGCCAGGACTTCCAGCTGGTAGCTGTGATATAGCTCTTCCGATGGCTTTGTCTTCTTGCTAAAGTAGTATACTGGGTGAAATTTTGCATCATCGCTTTTTTGCAGTAGTACAGCCCCATAGCCCACCTTTGACGCGTCTGTATGTAATTCCGTTTCACGATTCTGGCAAAATAAATTTAGAATTGGTTCGGCGCCTAAATAATTCTTTAATTTTGAGAATGCTGGTTTTTCTTCTCGTCCAAATTTGAACGCCACATTGGTCCTTGTTAAATTACTTAGTGGTTTTGCAATTATCCCATATCCCGGGATAAATTTCCGAAAGTACCCAGTGAGTCCTAGAAATGACTGCACTTTTTTAATGTTATTGGGTGTTGGGAACTCTTCTACGGCTTTGATTTTTTCCGGTGACGGTGAATACGCACCGTTTGCAATTTTATACCCCAGGTAATCGATCTCTCTACAAAGGAATTGACATTTGCTCCACTTAATTTTTAAACCATTCCTTTCTGATATCGCCAGGACTTGCTGTAATCGGTCCACGTACTCTTGGTCACTTGATGCCAGAATGGTGATGTCGTCAATATAAATCAAAACAATTCTTCGCATTAGTAAATTATTGAATATTTTATTAAAAAATCCTTGGAATACCAGTGGAGATGTACATAGTCCGAAAGGAGCCTTAGTAAATTCCCACTGACCTGACGGGGTTACAAAAGATGTGTAGTGCTGGCTCCCTTCTTCGATGGGGACGTGAAAGAATCCCTTTTCTAAGTCGAAAGTACAAAAAACTTTCGCCTCGCTTAGTGAATTAATGTGATCTTCAATTAGGGGTAATGGAAAACGATTCCTAACGATCTGTTTATTTAACTTCCTAAAGTCAACACATAGCCTCTTTTTTCCATCCTTTTTGTTCACCAAAACAATGGGGCTTGCGAACTCTGACTTACTGGGTTTGATAATACCTTTCTCCAACCACTCTTGAACTTGGTCATCCACAATTTGTTTTTCTAATGGAGCCAGTCTTCGTGGTCCCTGTGAAATAGGAGTACTGTCTTTTAGTACTATTTTCAAGGTTACTTCTGTGTCTTCTTCATTTCTGGGTTTATAGTTTCTAACCAAGCTTCTGGCTTCTTCTTCATAGTTCGTATTTCCAACTTTTAATGATGTTTCTTCTTCCATTATATTGAAGCAATTCACCAGTGAATATTCCAATTTACTTATATTGATTCCTGCATCGCTAAACTCGATTTTGGTGTTACGTAATACATCTTTTCCTATGAGCATGGGGTATTGTAGAAGGTTCTTGGAAATGATATAAACATTTGTTCTGTAGCTGTTGTTATCTATTTCAATTATTGCATTAAAGGATCCTATTGTTGATACAGACTCGTTCGCTAAACCCCGTACACTTATCTTTCGTGAATTTGCTTCGGACGCGCCAATCCTGATATACTCATCGGATCTGATTAGTGTTAAGTCGCTCCCAGTGTCTATCAGGGCTGCTATCTTATGGCCATTGATCTTAATCGGTTTTTCATCTGGAATTTTCAAGTTTCCCTCTAAGGTGGCGCTGTTACAATTCGTCTTTGCTGGAACTGAGGTATTCTGAGTGCAATTTCTCGATATGTGGCCAAACTGGTTGCATCTAAAACACTTCGGTTTCTTTTCGCTACAGTTCGCACTCTTGTGTCCCTTTCTGCCACAGTTATAACAGCCTAATTGAGTTTTATTGTTCATATCTTTTGGGTTTCGTCTGAAGTTTGCATTTGTCTTAAAACGTTGTCGTGGTTCTTTGCATTGGGAGTATCCTCGTAATTCCTCTTTAAACTGCTGAATTGTTTTGCAACCATATAACCGTTGCTTATTTTCTGGAGAATCATAAATTCCGTCAGCTACATATCTTAAGATTGCATCGTCTTCAACATTCCCCTTGGCGCCTATGGCCCTCATGTTGATTAGGTATTCATAAACGGTTTCGCCTTTTTTTTGTTTCGTACTTGCCAGCTTTCTGTGAACGTCTGCTGAACTAATTATTTCAGAGAATTCGTCCTTCAAAAATTTTTTTAACTGGTTCCAGGAGGTAATATTTGGTTTCGCTCTTAATGTCTTTTCAGCTAGACCCGTCAACAATCTTTTGCCTAATAGAAATGTTTCTAACTCAGAACAACCTAAGTCAGATGTCGTGTCTTCTATGTCTGAAATCCAGTTATTGACATCGTATTCATTTTCTCCTGAAAATGTTGGCAAAATTTCCACTATATCTTTTATGGAAACAGGAAATCTGGATCTATTGCTATCGAAACTAGTTATCGGCTGCGAGAGATTGTTATTATCATATGAGTGTTGGTGGGATGATACGTTGTTATGATGGAAATTAACAGACTGTTGACTCGTACTCGGCCTATTTCGATATCGGTTGTCTGGCCGCCTTGCTTCTGCCAAACTAACTTCCACTGAAGACTGCCTTCTTAACTCCTCCCTAAACCCCTCCAATTCCTCAAAAATTCTTGAGACGTCAGCAGCTATGCTCTCCACATTACCAGTACTACTCAATACTTTCTTATTTTTACGACCCATTTTTAAAAATTGTTTTTTGTATAAAGCTTTTTGATTTTACTAAAAAATTTTAATTAGGTATTTAATTAACAATCAAGAAAAATTCAAATTAAAAAAAAATTTTTTTTTCTATTTTATAATTTCTTTTTTTTAAGTTAAAATTATTTTTAATATGTTATTTATTTTTTATTTGATACATATATATTTTTTTTTTTTTTAGAATGCTTTTTATCTTTTATAAATTTTTTTTTTTTTAAAAAGGTTTACTGCCTCTGATACAATTATTACTCAAACAACTATTTGGTGTTTAACTAAAAAGGTTTGCCACCCCTGGTCTTTTTTTTCTTTGACACTGATGATGATAACACTAGTTGATGATGATCTGTTCACATTTACCTTCCTTCTTCTTCAAAACAAAACATAAAATCAATTGTTCTTTCTACTCTACTAATTCTAATTTAATTTCGAATAATTTATTAATAATTAAAATTGACCAATTTAAATTTTTTTTTTTATTTTTTGTGTAACCATAATTTATAATAGTTCTTAAATTCATTAAAATTATCCTATTAATTTCCAGTCTTTAATTTTATTACTTCATTAAAAAATATTGCTTTTTTTTTTTTTTTTTTTTTTATCTTTGTATTCTAGTTTTAAATTCACAACAATTGAATTTGTTTTGTACGAATAATGTAAGAAACAGGTTTGGTTTTTTTTTTTTTATAATATTCTAATAATTGCAATCTCTTTTTTTTTTTTTTGTTTTGAAAAATTAAGAATGAATACTATTATTGACAATATGTTTTTATAGTTATTAATTGTTCATTATTTCATATTAATAATAGAATTTTTAATAGATTTTTTTTTTTTTATCATTTTGTTATAAATAGGTACTATAAGAACTTAATTGTTATATTACAAAAATACAGTACATACCCAATGCCAACGATTTTATTTTTCTTAATTGTTCTTAGTTTATATTTGTTAATTTCTTAAACGTTTAAACCCGATTAAAAGAAAATAATGCAACACAGTTTTTTTTTTTTTTTCTAATTTAATTCCATTTCTAATTTAATTTTTCTATTTAAAAAGTTTCTTATATACTAAATTCTATGAAGATTTTTTTTTTTAAATTTTTATCATCACAGACACAGAATTAATATTCTCACAAATAAAATCTAAATTTCTACCAAGTTGTTAATTATATATTTTTCTTTTTTTTTTTTTGGAATTTTCTTAAATACTATACACTATATAATAAATACTATACTATTCAGTCGAATTAGTTCACGTTTTTCTTTTAAAACAAAATTTTTTTTTTTTAGTTATATATTAAAAATTTTGTTAAAAACTAGTCTTTCAATTATTATAAAAAAAATTAAAATTTATTCTCTTTTTTTTTTTTTTTTTTAATTATTGTAAAAAAATTAAAATTAAATTTTTTCGATTAAACTCACAAACCATGTGGTATCACCATTTTGATCACCATGTGGAATCCTCGTTTTTTCTGTGTCACCTTCCCACTTTCGGATTCTGCCTTTTTTCTTAGATTTTTTTCCAGAATGATCCCGGTTGAGCCCCCAAATTTTGTGGGATTATAATTGAAAAAAACAGTTCGGTCAATTTTATTTATATAAATGCTTTATTTTAATTCAAAAATTGTTTAATTCTATTTAAATGAAATTATTTATTTAACAACTGGTTAACTTCCTTTTTTTAATCTTGACTATGCTGTACCACGTCTTAATGCAGAATGAACTTCTTGTCTTTTTTTTCATGATTGCTATCATTCTCTCTCATCATTATCGTACGGTTCATGTTGTCGTAAGTTAATAATGTTGTCGTATGATAGTTATACTATCGGAGTTCATTGTTAATTATTAACATCCTACATACCTTTAAATTTACTTATACGAACAAATAAATTAGAGTGAAGATATGAAAAGTTTTTTAAAGTTTGTTATGATAAATGCAAGTATTCTTAATACTGTAAAACTTGTGTTCAAAAAATTATTTTTATAAGTAAAAACCAGTTTGCATTTCATAATAAAAGTTTGTTTTGTTTTTTCATTAAAAACTATATTAATAATTTTAATTATAAATTTCCTTAAATTAACCTTGCATTAGTTACATAATTTCTACAATAATTACAATAAAGTTTATATAAATTAATTTAATTTACAATGACCCTATGCATGGTATGAATTTTTTCATGTAATATATATCTCTTATTATCTAAAGAACTTAAAGCTATTTTATTTAAGTTTTGAGTGTAAATTACATGTAAATATGATTTAAAATTATTCATTTCTCTATATATAATTTTATTTTTTAATAGACAGTCTTTATAATTATTTAAGTTTAGGTCATTTACAACATATTTTTTCACACCTTTTGCCTTTTTTACCTGATCACCCTGAAACGATTCAAGGTAATACATTTTTGATCTTAAACTAATAAATTCAGAAACAATTCTACCGTTGAATTCATCTTTAAATAATCCAAGTTTTTTTTATTTAATAAAGGGAATTTGTATGGGTTTTCAGGACTATAATCAGAAGTATCAAAATGTATGGCTAAATCTTTATGTATATCAGAATAAAAATCATCTGTTTGTATAGTATAAATGAAACTGTCGGTTTCAGTATAATTTAAAGAAACTCTATTACCATATTTTGGTTTAATATAATTATAGTGAAAATTATACATTAGAATTTTGGATTGTTCTAACACACAGAAACCTAAATATATCGGTTTGTTATAAAGAACTTGGGATTTATTAAGTTGAATTGCAATTAAATTTTCAGCAAATTTAGATGAACTATGGTAATTAGGTTTTGCTATTAGAGCTCGAGCACCCAAATGTCTCCCTTCACTTTCCCATAAAGTAGCTATTTTCACATTGACTCTCTTGTCAACATTCTCCATAGTTTTTCCGAAAACGGCATTATTCATTAATTTAAAAAAGTCTTTCTCAAAATTATTTAATGCATTAGTTCTGTGCATGTTATTTAAATCAATGTACTTGTCAACATTCTCCATAGTTTTTCCGAAAACGGCATTATTCATTAATTTAAAAAAGTCTTTCTCAAAATTATTTAATGCATTAGTTCTGTGCATGTTATTTAAATCAATGTACTTTTTCAACCAATCAGATTGCTGAAATTTTAGAGCTCTATGAACTTTTTGAAGTACTATACCATTTTGAAGGCATTGTTTCAAATTTCGGTAATGAATAACATATTTATATTTATTATTTAGATCAAGCAACAATTTTCGTATTTTGCTAACGATCGGAATTTTATTTTCTGCACAAAACGGAAAATCATTATGCAGATCATGAAGATTCTGTAGATATTCTAAATCTACTTCTAAAACATACCCTATTCCCGAATCATCTGGAATTTCTATTACATTAATACTATCGGGATTGTCAACCCACTGAAAACTTTTATATGATACATATTGATACATTGCTCAGCCTTATAAATTATTTGCATCTAAATAAACAATATAATTATGTTGAATTTTCTTCTTTTTTATAATATTCCCCCATATATTTATTGTTGGCTTTTAAATGTCTTAAGGAACATTGACTAATACCATCACGTATTCCTTTTTGGAAAAAATTGTACATATTAATATCAGTTAATAACTCTAACTCAACACCGGTATATTTTCACATAGCAGCCCAAGTAAGGCCCGGTGCAGTGTAAAAATTAGCAGGATTTAGTTCATAAATTTTTCTACATATTTTTCGGAAATTTTCAAAAACATCTGTCAATATTAACACATCAGTTTTTAAGTATATTTTCATGAAATCCGCGAGATTTTTACAATTAAATGTGTGCCATACGGTAGTTGCGTGATTATAGTCAGTATTAGAACAAGCGGTATTTATCATTCGGTTCTTAAATGCTTCCTGACGTGGTAAACATTCCTCATAAAGTTTTTCTATCGAATCAATGTATTCATACGGGTAAACTCCTTTCCGCCTCATTAATTCAAATTTTTCCTCAGAATCAAATGCTTTTCTGACGTGTTCCAAATTCTCTTTATTTAAATTCCTACATAATGAGTGAAGGCTTGAGGGCATATATCTAAAACTAACAAGAAAACGTAAATAAAAATGATTGTCTTCGTCAAGACTAATTTGTTTGGTCATGTAAAGTTCTTTATTTAAAGGTAATACAGCAATATTACCTTTATATTCATTCAAGGCCCTAAACAATAAATGACAATCGTATTTTGAAAAATTATGGAAAAATATAGGAAAAAAATTAGGTCGTTTATATAATATGTTACATGAAAAATGTGCAGGGCCTGTATATCTACCTGAAAAATGACAATGATATCTATCAATATAGTCTAAAGACTTACTACAAATGTGACAATTCCTCTCTGTTAATTGGTGTAATTCTTCGTCCAATGTTAGATTTGCCATTGATTTCGGTACCATGTGATGATTTTGAAATATGTTTGTGCATTTATTTACCAACGATGTTATAAACTCTTTAGCACAATCAACTCCTACAAACTCCTGATAACCACTCAAAGAATCATCGAAAGTACATTTAAAATAATATGAAAATGCTATTGGTATATGCCCATGTATATTTATAGTTGATGAAATTTCTGGATTAGAGTTACATGTAGAAATTGGTGATAAAATACTTTCAGCATCAGCATAAATCACAAAAGGAGCTTACATTTGTTGTTGGTAATTTTTATACATTACAGTGTTGTTGTCTTCAGTAGGAAGTATCGCAACAATTTTCTTACACTCCTCCTTGTGTATAATAAGCTGTTGAGGATCATAGAAATGTTGCAAACAAGAATGACATATGTATATTTAATGTTCATGATATGTTATAGAACTCCGTAATAAATTCGAGGTATGCTTTATATAAACAAAGTGGAAGTTCTCATCTTTTTCAAGTAATAGTAGATTTACATGATTTAGTTTTTCTTCTTTGGTTATATAAAAAGGTCCAACAATTTGATGTTCTGCATTCTTATACTCCAATCCAAAAACATTAATGCTTATATCATCATTAATTTCTTCAAAAATACGTAATTCGCTTAACTGTGCTGGAAATGACATACCCTCAAAATGCAGTTGACGTACATAACCATGTTCTAAATCAACAGTTGGGGATGTTATATCACTAATTTTATACGATGATGTTTCATGTTCACTAGATTGTGATGCAAGTCGTTGCATAGCTGATATCATACTCCACTTGAAACAGTATACAGTCTTCATTTCGTACATTTATACAGGCTCTCCTTCTAATAATTGATCTTGGGAGAGCGATATATGATGATCCACGGATTGGTTGATATTTATTTATATTTATTTCAACCCGCAAAATTTGTATTATCGCCCAACCGCTATCTTTTTCCTGAAATTCTTCAGCTTGTTGTTGGATCTTCTCTGTTATATTATCATATATAGTAGAAAGATCATCCGCACGTGTAGCAATTTTCATTTGGGTTTGAAAAGATTTGGTTGATAAACTTTCTGTATCATTATCAATCGGCTTTATATAATCTCCAAAGAGTTCAAGATTGAATTTTATAGCATTATACTTTCTTACTGAGCATTGTAGTAACTCAATAATCTCATTTTTGATACAATCGAGAAACTCTCTGGGATTTAAAATCGCTTCATTTTCAATATCGCGCAGGTATGTTTCCAATCTACCATCAAAAGACTGGTTAATTTTCCGTAAATTTTTAGAAAGATGTTCAGCTGAATTCATTTTATGTGAATTTGCACGCAGATGTGCAGCTGGGAACTTTTTAGAGATCTATTTTCCACAGGGGGTGCAAAACTAATCTTCTTTTTCAGCATTATGTACCAATTTCAAGTGTTTTTTCAAGCTATCAGCTCTTGTGAATTCCTTGGAACAGATTTCACAAACTAATTTTGATCTCTTGTTTTGTGAGTTCATTTTTTTTTTGTTTTTGTTTTTATAAAAAATAACTTTATGTTATGCTATTAATATAACTTTATGTTATGAATCGATTTTAAATTACACAAATTATTTTATGCTTTTTTGAAATTGTTATAATGGATTTATTAAGGTTTCAAAATAATACAGTAAGTATATCATAATGTTAATTTTTAAGATTTTTTTTATGTAATTCATATATGTATACATAAACTATAAAAATAAAACATTTGGAATATTTTTATTTCACATGAAATTAATTAATAAAATAAAAGCGGAAGTCATAAATCAATTTATCTCTCTTGATTCTGCATGGGGTCCCCGGATGTCTGAAATATAGTCCCCAAGGTCCGGTGTCGGTCCTTGAGGGTCCGGTCCTCAGAGGTCCGAAATATACCCCCCAAGGTCCGGCATCGGTCCTTGAGGGTCCGGTATCGGTTTATGCTTCTGCTGAGTTTTTTTTAATATTAATATATGCATTAGATGGAATTTCAAACAAATTTTTTTAAACAACTATGCAAATTAAAATATTTATGCTCTTGCAAATTACTTTGTATGAGGCCTTTTATTTATACCTGTTTCCCCCCACCTAAGGTAGGTATCAGCGCATTGTACAGAACGGGGTAAAATTTTCGGATTTTTGAGATCCAGCGGGGCGGCACGTACAAAGGGCGGCCCTATAAAAGGGCGGCCGTGCACGTCAGCACGTACAAAAGGGTGGCCGGTCGTCCCGGGGAATTAAAATAATTTAGAGCATAAGAAAAAAGTAAACTTAGAATTTTTTTTAATGATGTAATTTAAAGTATAGTTGACTTTAGTGGTTTGGATTCCCCGAGACGACCGGCCATCCTTTTGATACTTTATACAGCCATACATTTTGATACTTCTGATTATACTCCTGAAAACACATACAAATTCCCTTTATTAAATAAAAAAAACTTGGATTATTTAAAGATGAATTCAACGGTAGAATTGTTTCTGAATTTATTAGTTTAAGATCAAAAATGTATTACCTTGAATCGTTTCAGAGTGATCAGGTAAAAAAGGCAAAAGGTGTGAAAAAATATGTTGTAAATGACCTAAATTTAAATAATTATAAAGACTGTCTATTAAAAAATAAAATTATATATAGAGAAATGAATAATTTTAAATCATATTTACATGTAATTTACACTCAAAATTTAAATAAAATAGCTTTAAGTTCTTTAGATAATAAGAGATATATATTACATGTTAAAATTCATACCCTTGCATGGGGTCATTGTAAATTAAATTAATTTATATAAACTTTATTGTAATTATTGTAGACATTATGTAACTAATGCAAGCTTAATTTAAGGAAATTTATAATTAAAATTATTAATATAGTTTTTAATGAAAAAATAAAACAAACTTTTATTATGAAACGCAAACTGTTTTTTACTTATAAAAATAACTTTTTAAACACAAGTTTTACAGTATTAAGAATACTTGCATTTATCATAACCAAACTTTAAAAAACTTTTCATAACTTCACTCTAATTTATTTGTTCGTATAAGTAAATTTAAAGGTATATTTGCAAAAGGTTATCAACCTAATTGGTCAACAGAAATTTATACCATAGCAAAAATAAAAAGAACTGATCCAATAACATACAATTTACTCGATTACACACAAAAACCAATAAAAGGCAGTTTTTATGAACCTGAACTTACATCTGTTAAATTTCCTAATGTTTACCTTGTAGAAAAAATAATAAGAAAAAAAGGAAATCAAGTTTTGGTTAGGTGGCTTGGTTTTGATAAAAAACATGATTCATGGATAAATAAACGAAATATTATTTAATGAATAAAAATTTATAAACTTTTAGTAAAAAATGCAATGCTGTTATTTAATATTAAAAACAACTTTTTAAACCCAAGTTTTTTTCATTTTTTTTGTTTACTTTTTACTTGAACTTGATCATGTTTTCAATTTGTATTTCATAATCACAGCTTATATTATTTACAATATAATTTCAACCGTTAACTCAAAGCTTTTATTAAAGTAAAAACATATTTACCAAAAGTCTAATTTACATTGTATTACGAGAATAACAAAACGTTCCATTTAAAAATTATTTTGTATTCATTTCAAGTTTTAAAAACTTTTTAAAATATTTTTCAGATAAATATTAAATCAAGTTTAAATTTTAATAATAAAAAATTGGTATTTAAACCAAACTTTAAACTTTTTTTTCAACTTTAAACTTTTCATATGTTTTTAGTCTAATTAAGAATATTGAGCACTTTAAATAAAATATTAGATCATTTCACTAATTTAAAATATCAAAGACATAAATTTTTTTTTTTACTCATTCTTTATGCTTTAAAAGCATTTTGATCATATTTACAAAAAGTTTATAAGCAATAATTTTGTATAATAAATAAAAAAAAAAAAAATTCATTTAAATTATGTTCATAAATAAAATTTGTTTAAGTTACTTTTATTTGTTTTTTTTCCATCCAATATTATAAAAACTTTTTATTATTTTTATATTAGCTTTTAAAATATCCATTCAAAACAACATGGGTTTTTGTTTACGAAAAAAGAACTAGTCAACAGAATATTTTTATAATAATTTTATTTTTATAATACATTCTATATTCTATATTTAAACCAAGCTTTATTTTAATATACTAAATTTTTAATGAAGTATTCAAACCAAATTTAAAAAACTTTTCAAAATGAAGTGCTTGAATTTATCTGAATATTTAGCAATTTTAAAGCTTCTCGAAGATAAAAAAAATTCAACACTTTTTAATCCAGCTTTAAAAACTTTTTATATAAATATTAACTTTTAATAAAATAAAAACTTTTATTAATAAAAATTATTAAGCTTCTTAAAGATAATAAAAATTCAACACTTTTTAATCCAGCTTTAAAAACTTTTTATATAAATATTAAATCAAGTTTAAACTTAAGTTCCAAAATCAATAAAACTTTTATTAATAAAAATTATTAAGCTTCTCAAAGATAATAATAATTCACCAAATTTTAATCCATTAATTTAAACTTTTTTTATATAAACATTAAATCAAGTTTAAACTTAAGTTCCAAAATCAATAAAACTTTTATTAATAAAAATAAATCTTTAAATAAATTTAAAATATCAAACACATAAGCCTTTTACTCATACTTTACCGCTTAAAAACTCCGTTGCAGCCACAGCATCATTGTTTTGCTCCTCTCCACATTATCATGCGCTTAAAAACTCCGTTGCAGCAGCGCCATTGTTTTGCTCCTCCCCACATGATCATGTAAAATATCAAAGACACAAATCTTTTACTCGTACTTTACCGCTTAAAAACTTTGCCGTTTAAAAGTTTCACCATTTGCGCCGCCATATATTTACCTGGTAAGCTTTGCTGATTAAAAGCTCCGCCATTTGCACCGCCATATCTTTACCAAGAAAGTCTTTTTTAATTCTTGCTATTACGTTATCAAAATACAATTTGTCCAACATCACTATATATCTCTCTTTCTTTCTCATTTGACTTTAAATCAATTTCTTATGCAAAGTTACATTAGAGTGAAAGAGATAGCGATGTCTGGCCAAAGTGCCCCTATACCTACTAATATGCGCACAGTAAATTATGTACAACATATCTTTATCCAGAAATCCCTTTCACTTCTTTCATCTCCATCTTTCACAATGAGAATAAATTATACAAGTTTGCTGCTTTTATATATTTGAAGAACAAATCTAATTACCTTTTAATGACTTTTAAAAAGCGAACCAATAATGATATCTTTTAACCATCAATTTACAATGATGGTAACGGAACCATCAGGATGTGGAAAAACAACATTTGTATGTAACTTAATTAAAAATATTAACAGATTGATACTCCTAAAATAATAAAAAAAATTACATGGTGTAACCCAGTAAATGTCTGCTATTCCAACAAGTGTAAATTTCCCTGATATAAATTTTTATAACAGAATTCCAGTAGAGCTTGGTGAAAATAAACATACTTTAATTGTTTTAGATTATTTAATGTTAGATTCTGCAAATAAACAGATAAGCGGACTTTTTACTAAAGGTTCGCACCATCGCAATTTATCTTTTATATTATTAATGCAAAACGTTTTTCATCATGGCAAATTCTAATGAGATATTTCATTAAATTGTAAATAATTTGTGCTTTTAAAAAACCCTCGAAACAAATCACAGATTTTTCCTCTAGCTAGACAAGTATATAAAGGAAAATGTAAAAGGTTTCCTGGGAGTATATAATGAATCCACCTCAAGTCCTCATGGTTATATTGTGTTAGATTTAACACAAGACGTTAACGATTTATTTCGTATTAGAACTAACCTTTTTGCAACAGAATATTGTATACGCTATTGTGGTACGGGTGATTTGAACAACAGCTGTCAAAAATATGAAACGATTGAAGAAAAAACCAACATATATTACATGTACTAGGAAATTGCAACAAGAAGAAATTTCGTGAAAATATTCTTAAATATTGTGATGATGATATTATAAAAATTGTTGCTAAAATTGCAATCAATATATTTTAAAACTATTGCTGAAATTGCTATCAATATTGCAAATAGAAACAATAAAATATCACCAGCGCAAAAAAAAAATTAAATATAAAAGCCAAACGCAAAATATTAGTTCAACATGGTGGATTTTTACCAACTTTAATCTTAACTATATTATCTGGTGTAATAGGAAAATTACTCAATAAGACATAATGCAGCGAATGATTGTTATGTCAGCAGAAATATTTTCAAAAGTTAGCAAATCATATCAAGATGATAAAAACTTGGACTTATTGTGGATTTAAATGAACAAAGTTTTATATGATAGAACAATTAAAACCATTGCAAAAATGGTACTTATATCGTCAAAACCTCCTCAAATATGGAATTAACAAAAGACACACAAAAAAATTCCAAGAAAAGGCTAATAATCTTACATTTGATACAGGCACTCAAACAAAATTCTTTTCTAAACGCATATACAGAAACTGAATTACCTAAATACAATTCAACATCAACACAGACAGTTTCACAGTTTCCTGAAACAAAAAAACGAAAACTAAGGCCATTACTTAGAAGTCCAAAACTAAGAACTTCGTCAACACCGGAATGGATATAAATAGTAAAACATTTTATGTTTTGGAAGAAGTTAACAAAGATGGATAGTCAAGATGACTTCTATGTAACATTGTTTAGTAATGATAATCTAAAACTATTTACAGACAACACTTTAGCTTCATTCGAAAATAAATTACCTAATCACTTTGATTTAAGAAATGGAAATTGAAAAGTCGATCTTTCGGAAATAAATTTGAGCAATTTCCTACAAACAGAAGAATTTAACAAAGACAAATGTGCCTTTATCAATATTGAAAAACCTCTTGAAAAAATTAAAGTAACCAAATCTATAGGTTACACATATTATTCATATGACGATTTGGCATTATATTTGGATGAGTGGAAGTTTAATTTTTTGCGAACGCTTATTAAAAATATAACTCCCAATCCCGGATTTACTCGAAACCAAGTTTTCAAAGACTTTTTTAAGAAAGTTTTGACATATACCTTACTCCTAAAAATTATGATGATGTAATATTTAAAAAAGTGTGAGAATCTAACCGAGAATCTTAATTCGAATATCGCAGACTTTTGATGAAGATAGTTTCTATATAAACGTTAATCAAAGATATAATGTAAAAACATTACTAACTAAATTATTTCAACAGAAAAAAAATATAAAAAATTTCAAAACAAAATTACCTGAACTATTCAAATTAGCTGTTGCTAATAATAAAGATTAATGGAATGGAATGGTGATGATTCATTCAGATATAGTTCAATCATCTGTTTTTGGAAGTATCAAAGTGCGGACGTTGAGAGCTATCAACATAGAAAATTGTAGAATACCTACAAATATTGAATTTGAAAATGTCCATTACATACCTATAGAAAAAAATTGTTTTGAAACAATAGCGATTAAATTTTGAATACAGTGATGGAATAAATTTTGTTTAAAGCTACTATCCAACAAAAATAGTATAACATTTTAAAAATTATTGATTGTCCAAAAACAATATAAATACTACTACTCAAATATGACATCCTGAGATATTATTCCTCTCAAGTAGGAGGAGGAATCAACCATATTGGACCTTTATTACAATTTTATCCAGCTATACAAAAAGGTCATGGTTTTGGAAATAAATTCGGAAGTTTAATTCGTTACTTAAAGCCAGTTTTTACATCAGGTTGGGACATAATTAAAAAAGAAACTGTAAACACAAGTAAAAATATTTTTAATGATATAGCATTTGTTGCAAATATAAAAGAAGCTGTAATTGATCAAAGCAAAGGCGGAATAAAAAATTTACGGAAATCAGTAGTTAACCAACTGCATTCGATGTATGGTGGAAGGCAAACAGCTATAAAAAAGCAAAGAGTTATCAAAAGACGAGCAATTTCTAAAAAGACACATTGAAGTCGAAAAAGCGACGAAAAAAGCAAAGTAAAATTTCCGATATATTCAATTAAAAATGGAATATATGAAATCTGAATTTGATCTTTTTGCGTCATTACCTGTCCAAAAAAGTATTTTGCGTTCAGTAAAGGTAGCATACAATTCTTAAACTTCTTTAGAGGTATCGCCGTCAACCATTGAATTTGTTTTGCTTGGGAATGGAGATACATATCGAGATTTATCCAGTACCTATATAATGTTTAAAGTATTATAATAAATATTAAAAATATTAAAAAAAGATGGATCAGTTTGGAGTGCAACTGATAAAATAGGAACCGAAACTGAAGCAAAGACAGCTCTGCAGCCCTGCGTTGTAAATAATTTATTACACTCATTAATTAAACAATGTAATGTGATTTCTTTTACATTTGCACCAGGTGCAATATCCGGTAAAACATTGATACAAGAGTTAATAACCTCCTTTATCAAAATATCAGCACCTGAAGTAAATAATGGTTTCAAATATTTAAAACGTCCTCCAAAAAAGCTTACCAATCCAAGACCTCTTTGAAAAGATACGATTGATTGTAATAAAAGACCGATATCATCAAGTCCTCTACCGGATTGAATTATATAATACTTATAGTATACTCTCTCCATTATGAATAAAAATAAAATAATATATAGTTTTGTAAAATTGCTTTTATTTATACTTTTTTAAAATGTAATACAATTTTTGTTGGAATTGAACTATTGGAAAAGTTTATTTTATCCATATTTATAAAAGTAATGAAATATTATTAAATGATTTATCCACATTGCAATATTGAATATTACTGAATTCTTTTACAGTATCAGTGAAAGAATTTTCTATGTTAACAGATCTTAAACACCTTACATCTTTATCAGCTATTTTTTGCGGTTCAATTATATCTGTATATACAAAAAACATATCTGGTTTAATAATTGGAATTAATTGTACACTATCAAATAAAAGTTTTGAAAGCTTCTGTTACACGTGATTTATAATTTTTAAAATCTGTAACTTTCGAAGATACTTGATTGAAATATGTTGCCAAAAGTCCTTTCAGGGTATTCCCGTAATTTGCTCTTATTTTTATCTCCTTTTTAGGCCTAGTAACACATATTGTAGTGTAACTTATATTAGTAGGTATAGGGGCACTTTGGCATGGGAAAAAATAAGCCCATATCGCACGACCTAGTTTTTAATAAACCATATCGCACGCCCCCGCAAATTAACCTATATTTGAATGACCTTGAGTTTTAGAGAAACCGAAAGTGTTGTGACCTGGATTCTGTTAGAAGTTGGGGTAAAACAAGTCTTTTAGAGCTCTTTGATTGTATATTATAATAGGTCAACATGAAAATAATTAGCAAAACTATTATATGTAAATATTAAAGCACGTGTTATTTAATGTTGGTGAACTAGTTTTAAAG